>CM077164.1:59240699-59479925 GCA_039583875.1 Platanthera guangdongensis | reverse complement strand
TTTGGAGAAGGAAAGCCTGGCGTTGAGGTTGTTGAGGTTCACACTGGAGGCAGACTGGAAGTCTTGGTCACACTTCGAGTCCGCCCAACTCACAAGGGACTTGGAGGTTGCTGGTCTTGGCGGACAGCTAGTTTTGGAGTCCGCGCTCTGTAGGCGAGCTGGAGGAGTCGGCTGCCCGTGTTGCATGGTGAAGGGATATGCGACCTTCTGTCGGCCTGAGCGGACAGGAAGTTGAGTCCGACATAGAGAGACCCTGCGGAAACAACCTTGTAGTTAAGCTGAGAAAGGGGGCGGCCTGCAGAGGCGGACTGCGGAAGTAGTCCGCGGGCCCTGCCTACCAAGGGAAGGCGCGCGGCCTGGGGGGTCAGACCGCTGAGACCGGCGCAGGCCGCGCGGCCTGAGCGGACAAAAATTCTGTCCAACCAACCTAGGGGATCACGACCTCCAGGAGGGACCCGAGGCAGGACGTGACGAGCAAGCTGGCTCCCTTGGGAAGGATCGCCGATTTTGGGGTTAACATAATCCCTGCACTTTTTAAGTTCCGAATAGAAATTCAAAAAGTTGGAGACCCATGAAAATCATGATCCACCCCAACGAAAGAGAAAGGGGCAAGGAGAGATAGAAACTGAAGTCTCTCCTTAGGAGTTTGGTGCTGCTTGTCTATTTTCCCTCAAGAACGTTAGGGTAGGCATGTATGGGTGGTACATCGAGTGTGTACCTGAATTTGCTTTTGCAAAACTAAGAAGGTGTGTCTTCTACTAGTTTCTGCAAAATGAAAGTAAGAGGAAAACACAGAAGAATAATAACTTGCAAGTACCTGATGGAGGCTTGCAAGCATATGTCATTCTCTGCAAAAAAGGAATGATGAAGAGTGCGAGAAGGAAAAAAATGAACTTCAAGTACCTGGAAGGAACTTGCAAGTCTTTGCTGGTTTCTGCAAAAGAAGAGTTAAAGGCGTGCACAGTATATGAAAGTAACTTGCAAGTACCTGTGAAGAAACTTACAAGGGTCTGCTGATCTCTGCAGAAAGAGAATTAGGAGTAGGTATTGCATACAAAAATAAGCTGCAAGTAACTGGATATGACTTGCAGGTGTCTGCTAAGCACTGCTAAGAAAAGGGGTGAGCAGTAGACATAGAATAATGAATTAAGCTTGCAAGTACCTGGATGAGGCTTTGCTGGTGTTTGTTGATCTCTACAAAGAGAAGAGTCAGAAATAGACAATATATGAAAGAAGCTTGCAAGTACCTGGGAGAAGGATTGCAAGTGTTTGCTAATTTCTGCAAGGAGAAGAGTTAGAAGCAAACGTATTATATATAATATGAAAAAAAGCTTGCAGTACCTGGGAGAAGGCTTGCAATTGTTAACTGTTGATTAAATAAGGCCCATATGACTAAATAGTAAGGAAAATGGCTGATGAACTCTTTATCATGAAGCCCAGATCAATAAATCGAGCGTTAACTGTTGATTTGCTGATGGACATGATCAGATTAGCAGAGAAGGAACTTGATGAATTCTGCCAATCTTAACTAGATTGTAATAGCATGGCTTGATGATCGAGGAAAGTAAGATACTTTGGCCAATGTTTGATACCATTAGATTTTGATAAGAATAATGAATAGTTCTATGAATCTTCATCTGATAGCGCTTAAGCAGGCAGTGAGTGGAAGATGAGTAATAGAGCTTGTATGAGTAGAGAGCTTGTAAGTCATCATCCGATGGAGCTTTGAGCAAGCAATGCACATATGAATGAGTGTAAGCAAAATGAATGCTGGAGATCCTTTTGGTAGGTCGAATTAACCTGTTCACCTGTGAAAGAAGCAATTGACAAAAACAAGGTCTATACTCGAGGGTGGACTAAAGAAGGATAAATGCTGCCACATGTGTTCCCCGTGGCCTTATGCATCGCTTGCCTGAGGAGATCATCCCGAATATAGTACTACTCAAAGCGGGCTGGCCGCGCATCCTCTAGGAGGGCACAAAAGAGAAAATCAAGGAGAAGATCCTGAGAAGGATCGCTTGAAGCACTGCTCTCTTGCCTTGGGCACAAGCATCACTGATCAATGAGACTAGTTGCGCCAAGTAGCCTATTTCTTGTCTGTGGACGATCGGTGGAGTTGTGGGAACCGCGAAGGCACGGATCGAAGTACCAGAGAGTATTCGGCCATCACAGTTAGGTGATGACGAAAGGACCAGAGAGCAAGGTTGTCAGATGATGAGTTGTAGTCAAGCGACTACGCTTGATCGCCATTGCTTGTCAAGCAAAGATCATCATAACTGTAATGTACCTTTGCGAGGCACAGTAGAGCTAACACATGGGGCTCCCCTAGCACACATTCTGTTTAGATGCCGGCTAGGATCCAAAGTCTCGTATTCCTCCGCATGAGAGTTGGATAGCCCCCACTACACATATGCGAACACTCCCCGCGATATGTGTTCGTTGTGGTCCTACGCCGGAATCCATTCTCGAGGGGGCCTATAGCAAGACTTGGCGATATCTCATTAGTGTAGTGATCTCTTGGGCAAAGAGAAAAGATAGAGGAGGAAGCATCACAAGAGGGGAACTTTGTGTCAGTATGAGATCTCTGATAAAAGCTTTGTTGAAAAGCAAGAAAATTAACACTGAGAAGTGTTTGGTAATGAAAATGTCTGCAAAGAGAAATGTTCGAAAAGGGTATGAGTAGAGATAACCCATCAAAGTTGTGAGGAGTTGGAGGACTGTGAATTCCATTGCTTGCTTAGAATAGCCTTCCAAGCACACCCTCGTCGTCGCATCGAAGCATTCGATAGCTTGGTTAACAACGAGGAGAGGAGGCTCTTGGAATAGATTCACTCCTTTGGAGGAGCAAGGAACATCTGCGACTCCTTTGCCCTTTGTGGTTGATGGATCCGGGCGATCTTCTTTGGGAAGCAGGCCACACATCTTACCCTGCTGGAGCATCCTTTGCACAAGTTGGCGGAGTGCTCGGCAGTCCTCAGTCAGATGACCTGGCTCTTTGTGAAATTCACAGTATGGTTCAGAGTCTCTAGATCTTTGATCGGTTGGGCGATAGGGCTTCTTATAGTTTGCCCTGTCTTTCATGATTTGTCTACTTCTTGCATGGCCTCGTCGAGATCAGACTCATGCAAGTCATTGTCTTACTGCTGATGAACTGCAGCTATTTGAGAAGATGGAACTGGTGGCAGCAATGGGTCTTGAGCACGATCATGGCTCGGGAAGGAGTATCGAAGGCGTTGAAACCTTTTCTCCTTTCTTGAGTGAGTTGGGAAATGATTGTGAGGAGACCTTGGAGGATGCCTGTGAAAAGGATCTTTCTCTGATAAGAGCTTGGAGACGAATCCTGGTTGCTCTTTTCGCCTCGGATGTTTGAATTGGCTAAGGCAATGAACTCTTGATATGTCCTTGGAGCACGGACATTGGCTTCGAATTTGAGTGACCCTTCATGAAGACCGTGAATGAGAGCTACTCTGTACATTTCTTGATCAGTGACCTCGATGTCCAAAATCTCTCTTTGAAATAGATCAATGAACTGAGACCAAGTTTCACCGCTGCGCTGCTTGATCTCAAAGAGGGCTTCAGGACCGCCCTTTCTCTTGGTGGAGGTAGAGAATCTGAGAAGAAACTCCCTTCGTATATCAATGAAGGAAGTGATGGAGTGGGGACGAAGGCCATAGAACCAGTCCCTCACTTGCCCATCAAAAGTAGTTATAAGAAGCTTGCACTTGGTTGCATATGACAGAGTCTTGAGAGCAACGACTGACTCAAAGGATTTCAGATGCTTTACTGGATCAGTCTCTCCAGTATAGATTGGTAACCGGGGTTCTCTGAAGTTTGCTAGAGTAGGCTCATGGCGAACATTCTTTGTGAATGGTGAAGGTTCTTCTTGATCTCCTATAGCATAAGGAAAGAAGGGAGCATAAGCTGCAGCTGCAAAAGAAGCAGAAGGATAAAAAGGAAAAGTTACTGCAGGAGGAGCAAATGCAGGAGCTGTAGGGTAGGGATGACTTCCCTGAAAATTGAGAAATCTAGTAGGACTTCCCCGGGCTGCTTCCCGGAAGAAGTTTTGGCGAGCAACAAATTCTTCATCTTGAGGTCACAGAGGAGCTGCAGGACCTTGCAGGAAAGTTGTTGTGTGAGGAGGATAGACCGGCAGGCAAGCTGGAGGATAAGCTTGCTGATGCTCCAACGTTGGGTTGGGTTGATTGAGCAGCTGAAGCAACTGGAGCTGTTGCTGGATGAGAGTCTAGTCGCTGTGTGATTGTAGCAAGAGTCTGGTTGATGGCTTGGAATTGCTGAGCATTCTTACGGCGCGATTGCTCAAAGGCCTCCCAGATATGATCATCTCTAGGACTTGGAGCAAAGTTCTCGGTTGGTTGGTGATCTGACATGGTTAACTGTCGCTGTTCACCATCTGATCAGATCTGAAGGTCGCGTGTTAACTGTTGATGCGTGAAAACGGCACCGGGGCACAGCTAACACGGAGGGGGGGGGGGTGTTCGATCTCACAAGCTAGGAGAGGAAGAGGATGAAGGTTGTGGGGAAAGAATAAAGAAGGAAGCCTCTGAGTGCTCGAGAGTGGAGCAAGCGCTTGTCAAAGGGGTTGACGGATAGAGGAGAGGGTGCTGAGAGCAGCCGGGATGGCTGAAGAGAGGAGGAGGTTAATCAGGAGCTGTCGAGCAGACAGCTAATATGACGGTTGTGCTTGCAGGTTGCTTGCCAAGGGAGCTGAGCTGAGCTAGGAAGAAGAGAAAGAGAAGGGGCCGCTAGCAGCGGCAACAGCAGACTTCGCCCGCCGCGGCTTAAACGTCACCCTTGCGATGGGCTTTCCTTTTATTAATAGCGAGAGTTACAAGCTGCTAATACACCTTTACAACAAAGCAATAAAGGATACAAGCGGGAAGCTGGCGGCTAAGGAAGAAGGATGCTAGAGGAGGCTGCACGGACTGAACAATGGAGGCCGGCAAACCGCGCGGCTAAGCTAAGGAAGCACACCGCGCGGACTGGAAATCCAGGTCGGCAGGCCGCGCGGTTAGGGCAGAGAGACGGCAGACTGAAAAATGGATTCCACAGGAAGGCTTGATGGCTGACTTCGGGCGTGAGCACCTTGGCGATGATGGGAGCCTCTAAGCGTAGAGTATCCAATCCCCCTCCCCTTCACTAACAAGAGGCATGGGAGGCTATTTATAGGCCAGAGGAGGTAACGGCTTGCGGTGACGTTACCCCCGGTGAGGCGGTAACTTGAGCGAGATGGAGATGGAGTCCGCCGAGTCCGCAGCAGGCCGCACGGACTGGGACTTGGCACTGAAGTCGGTGCTGATGTTGGAGAGATGGGAGACTTAGTGGCAGACTGCGATGCGGGTTCGCGGAGTCCGTCACTGCCGAGCTGGGACTGTTCGCCCACCGCTAGGGTAGCGGATGCTGGAAGCTATGTGGCGGACTGCGAGGAGAATCCGCATAGTCCGCCACTGCTGAACTGAGAGAGATGGAAGGGGTGCGGGCAGCAGAGTGCCCGCGGAGTCTGGTGAGTCCTCACGAGGATATGCGAACCGGGACTACTCTCTGGAGGATCTGCTGAGCGGCAGACTGGAAGGAGTCCGCGACTACTGACTGAGTCCGCACGAAGGCTGTGGACTAAGGAGGAAGTTGCCACTACTGGCTGAGCATGCGACAGGCCTGCGAACTGGGTAGGAAGCTGCTACTACTGCTGTCGAATAGTTGGTGCTGGCTAAGGGAAGGGCAGACTGCGAGGAGAGTCCGCCGAGTCCGCGGCTGCTGTGAAGTTGAGTTCGCATATGTTGGAGAAGGAAAGCCTGGCTATTGAGGCTGTTGAGGTTCACCACTGGAGGCGGACTAGAAGTCTTGGTCACACTTCGAGTCCGCCCAGCTCGCTAGGGACTTGGAGGTTGCTGGTCTTGGTGGGCAGCAGGAGTTGGAGTCCGCGCTCTGTAGGAGAGCTGGAGGAGTCGGTTGCCCGTGTTGCAGGGTGAAGGGATATGCGACCTGCTGCCGGCTTGAGCGGACAGGAAGTTGAGTCCGACAGATAGAGACCTGCGGAAATAACCTTGTAGTTAAGCTGTGAAAGGGGGCGGCCTGCAGAGGCGGACTGCGGAAGCAGTTCGCGGGCCCTGCCGACCAAGGGAAGCCGCGCGGCCTGGGGGGTCAGACCGCTGAGACCGTGCAAGCCGCGCGGCCTGAGCGGACAAAAAATTTTGTCCGCCCAACCTAGGGGATCACGACCTCCAGGAGGGACCCGGGGCATGCCGTGACGAGCGAGCTGGCTCCCTTGGGAAGGATCACCGATTTCGGGGTTAACACTACTTACCCTCCTGATAAGTCTTAATAAGCATTGTGAGGTTGAGCACCTTGAAAAGATTTGTAAAGTGTCTTGTGCAAATATTTAACTGGATAATATTTTTTTGTTATGTGCTATGCACTCTTGGATACAAGTATAGCTCAGCATATCCAATTCTATGTTATGTTGTTTTTTTTAACATTCCTCGTGTTCATGTATTTGTAAGAGTCTGTATAAGTATTTCTGACACCATATTACGTGTACACAACATTATCCTCTCTAAAAGTTCTTCTTATGAGAATTGGACTGAAATTTTTTACAAAAATATTATTCGCTAGTTTATGTATTTGTGATATAGCTGGCTGAACATTGCCAATGTCAGTGTTTACTCATTTCTTTCTTTACTATATATTGCTCACCTGTCCTATCTATTCTCCTTTGTGTTTTTCCTTCTTTAGCTTCTGCCCCACTCTAATCTATCTTTTGATAATACCAAAGAGGAGAACTTTCAAAGGAAATCATTCATATACACTCATAATCCTTGAGAATTTTCATATACACTCATAATCCTTATATAAACCACAAAAAGTTCACTATGTTTCAATTTAGGGGAGTACACATATAGGGCGAGTGTTTCATCCAAGAGCAATTTGTGCACATACACATGTTTCGTCTTGATATTCAAATCAGGTGGACCCTATAACATTCATGATTTCTTTCTTAGTGGATTTGTTATTATCAAAAGGGGGAGATTGTTGGAGCATGTGTTCCACGCTTCCTGGTTTGCTAATAAAAAATCTTGTTTGTATTTGATTTTTGGGTGTTTTTGGTGTGCAGATATCACAGGTCTATCTCTAATGTCTTTGGGGTGATGAATCAGATCATAACTGAGCGCAGGAGATATCGCAAGGCGATATTGAGTAGCGCCGACAGCGATAGCGCCACTCGACGCATTTTAGTTCGACGCTCGACGAAGCTGGTGGGCGACGTTGCATCCGTTACATCGCTATCGCCAGACGGGGATATCCAGTATCGCCAGGCGATAGTGCACGTTCGACGATCGACCGATTTGCGATGCGAAAATGAGGAGTTCGTGGGACACGCGGGAGCAGTTACCGTTATCGCCAGGTGTCGATACCCAGTGTCGCCAGGCAATATCGCCATAGTATAAAAGCCATTCAATTTCTTATGGAAATTTGGAATTTCATTACCTGGATTGTACTCTCCTGTTAAGATGATTCAGAGAGCTCCAGAGCTCAGATATACTCCATAATCTCAAGAGGGCCAAAGCGCAGAAGATTGACGACACGTTCGCAACATTCGAAGCAACTATAACAAGGATTCGTCGGCATCTTCAACGCATTGTTTGAAGGGAATGTCTAGCCTAAAGTGTTCAATTTATTTTGTTCTTGTTTCTATTATTTTCTCATTGTAATCGAGAGGGGAAATCGCCGCCTTGTGCATCGCGTCTAGGTCCTTATGTGGCTTAGGAGAAAATCGCCGCCTGGTGAGTGGCGTCCAAGTCCTTTGTGGCTTGGGGAGAAATCGTTGCCTTGTGTGCAGCATCTAGATCGTGATTAGATCTATGGGAGGCTAGTAGCAAGATCTAGGAAGGGATACGCTTTAGCCTGCCGGTTCTTGGTAGAAGGACCGGCGAAAACACATGTAAATTATTTGTTTCATGAGCCTTTGTCTCTAGCTATATAGAGATACCTTGTATTCAATTTATCACATTTGAAATATATCCTTGTTGTTTTTGCTAGTATACATTTTCATTCTTTAATTATATTGTTTTTATTCATCAAGCAAATTTGTCTGAATTTAAGAAAAATTTAAAGAAACCTTATTCACCCCCCTTCCCCTCTAAGGGCGTTGCACGATCCATCACTAAGAACATATTTTATTTGATAGCATATCTATTTTAAGTGTATGCATGACTATTAGTATTGTCTCTAAAATAGGTTTAGAGCAAAGATGGAATATACTGCTGAGATAATATATAAGAGGTCAATTGCATTATTTATGTACCGCTGAGAACAAAGCCTTGTCTTAGTGTTACCGTAGAGAAGCCACTGAAAGCCATAGAACTTAGTGCCAAGGCAGATATGGCCGAGAACAAAGTCTTGTCTCAGCGTTTTTGTAAAGAAACTGTTGAAAGTCGCAGAACATAGCGCCAAGGCAGATACCGCTGAGAACAAAGGCGTGTCTCAGGGCTACCATGGAAAAGTAGTTTAAAGCCGATGAACTCTGCCCCAATGCAGACACCCCTGAGAATGAAGTTGCCACTCAGCGATACTGTAGAGTATATTCAAAATGTTATCATTGAAGCCTATACTGCTTTGCGGGAGTAAATTTTAGTGCTGGCGCAAAAAGCAGGGATAATTTATTTTATTCCTGTCCATGCATTGACAAGACATTTCAAAAGGTTATCGAAGACTGTCAAAGACTATAAAGACAAACCATTAGGTCAATGGAACAGTACGGTTGCCATCACACAAAGCTAAAATCCAGTTAGAGTTCAACGACACTCTAAGTGAAAAGAAACGTTAGTTCTTGCTAAAGGTTTTCAGAAGAACAAGAAGAGTCAATTAGCGGACTTAAGAGTGATCTTCTTCAATCAATAAGAAGAAGAAGATGAAGGAGGAGATAGCCCTAACTTGTGTAACCTGAAGATCATTCAGCTCAGGGAACTGCTCCAGATCTTGTTATCAAGCAAGAACAATAGAAGTTCTCAAATCTTCAAGGTCTATTTACATTTAGACTTATGTTGTAATTTCTCCAGAATATTTTCTATAGGGCCTTTGTACCTGAGTTGTAGGGCTTTTGTGCCTGAGCTGTAGGGCCTTTGTGCCTGAGTTGTAGGGTTGTACTCCCAACCTGAGGGGTAGGATTTCAGAGGAAATCTGAGGTAGGACTTAAGATAAGTCTGAGGTAGGAAATGTAACATCCCTCAAATTTCTAGACCCCTAGGAGTGGTTTTGTCATGACTAGGTCATTAAAAATCCTAAGATGCCCAAGAAGATCAAATGAACTTAGGCATGAAGGTGAAAACTACCTTGGGATGCAAATAGTAATCTTCAATTATCCAACTTAGGGCTTGACTTTAGGGCTTCAACTTGACTACATGACCCCACCTGTAACGCCCCGAAACTCAAAAGAGCGACGGGGGACGTTTTGGGCCAGTTTTGGGTTCTGGCAGGAGGCACACGTCCTGGGACACGGGCGTGTACCAGGGCGTGTCAGGCTTGTGTCGACACTCAGCCGGCAAAGTCGACACTTTGCTCTCGATATTGTGTCAAGACAGGGCACACGGCCTGAGACACGGGCATGTCTCAGGGCGTGTCGAGCTCGTGTCGACACTCAGCCCGCGAAGTCGACATTTTGTGCTCGATGAAGTGTCGAGACATGGCACACGGCCTGAGACACGGGCGTGTCTCAGGGCGTGTTGACCCGTGTCGACACTCGTCCCAGGGAGTCGACGAATTTTGCTCGGCGTTGTGTCGAGACAAGGAACACGGCCTAGGACACGGGCGTGTCTAAGGCCGTATCGTGTGGTCGACGAACTTCGCTCGACGAAGTGTCGAGTGTCGAGACCGTGTACACGGCCTGGAGCCCAGGCGTGTTGAGGTAGACACGGGTTAGGATACGGGCGTGTCCTAGAACCCGTGTAGTTATCGGGTTGTTTCCGGGATAAATCGATGGGGGTACTGTTAAATTTTCTCAACGTGGTCAGCAAGATAGCCCAAACACCAAATTAATATCTTCGGAACTACCCAGTTCGCACGCTGAACCTGCGGAAACCCAAGGACTAGAGGTTGCACCCAACAAAACAATGGAAGCACAAGAAGATCTTATTATGCATTCACTTCTTTACAATCCGAGGCATACATAGCGAGACATGATTTCGCTAGTATTACAGCTGTCAACAGAAAGAACCAAAAACCAAGCCGGGCGGACAGCACTCCAGTCCGCCGAGACCGCGAGGTCGCCGAGACCGCCGAGACCGCTGAGCTCGCCCAAGCTATGCTGCAAACCGCCGAATACCACGGAGTCCGCCGAGACCGCGAGGCCGCGCGGACAGACCGTTATTCGCCTCCTGCTGAACCCGAACTGAGGAACTCCCCTACCCGCCTGAAGCCGGCGGACAGGTTATTGAAGCTGGGAAAGTTGAAACAGAACTGACAAGCCGCAGAGCGACCTCCTGCTGAGTCCGCAGAGACCGCACACTTCCAAGCACTGACCGAAGTCACAGCCAAACTCCTGGCTCCTTGAAGTTATCCGCGCGACCTGCACACAACAAACCGTCAGCCTGAAACAATCCGCGCGGACTGAAAAACACAGACCGCAGCACTCGCCCAACCCAATTTACTGTTCACTCACATTACTTAGGTTGCTGTAGATGTGCCAGGGGGGTCCTATTTATAGGCCAGGTGAGGAGTGTGGTCACCGCCCATGAGATAGCGACACCGCCCCAGCCCGCGCGAACACAAAACGACTGTCCGCTCAGTCCGCGAGGACTTAGCCAGTCACCAAGGGAAACCGCCAGGAGCAAGGCAACCAATGACGAACCCTCTCCAGTCCGCCCAGCTAAGCGGACAAGGCACCAGCCCGCAAAGCTCCAACTGCATCAGGACAGCACCCTCTTCAATGGCAGTCCGCACCAACCCGAGGCAGTCCGCAAGACTCAAACCCCAATCCGCCACAAGTCCACGACCAAAGGCAAACAGCAACAGTCCGCCCGGTCACAGCGGACTTGGCGGATACGGCGGACACCATGAACTTGACACCAAGTGTGACCAAGTCCAAAACCATCAAGGGCCAGTGCGAGCATGGCGGACACAAAGTCCCGTCCGCCAAACACCCTAGCACAGACCGCAACCAGTCCGCGAGCTCCTCGCACTTGTCCAATGCAGTAGCACCAAGCCGGACTCCAAACATCAGTCCGCCAACCGGTCTCCACAGCAAGACCTGCTGAAACACCTGAGCTCGACAAGGCCTCAGCCAAGCTCAAGGCCCAGTCCGCAACAGCCCCAACCGCGGACACACCAGTCCGCAAGGCTTCCCGCGAACTCGAACCAAACCGCCAACAGCGCAAACTTGCACCCGCGACCACTGAGCAATGCACCAGTCCGCAAGCCTCTCTATCCGCAGATACCAGGCCGCACCAAACCGCGGACACCATGCAACAACCCGCTCAGAACACAGCCGGCTTCCACCAGACTTCTCACCAGGCCGCAACATCAGTCCGCCCAGTCCGCCCAGTCCGCCAAAGCTGTCCGCACAGGCCGCGCGGCCTGTCCCGTCACCCACTTCCACTTCACAAATTTCAACACTCCCCCTTGAAGTGAGAAGTGGTGACCAAGCCCAGCAAGCTGCGCAAGCGTTCAAAGGGCCCCTTCGACAGCGGCTTCGTGAAGATGTCAGCAAGATTATCTTCACTCCGAACATGCCCGACCAGCAGAGACCCCTCCAACACCTTCTCCCTGATGAAGTGGTGATCAATCTCTATATGCTTGGTCCTGGCGTGACACACTGGATTGTTTACCAGTTTGAGAGCACTCTCATTGTCACACCGGAGTAAAGTAGGCCCTTGCACTTCTTCATGAACATCCTCTATGAGTCTCCTCAACCAAACGGCTTCCCGAGCAGCCAAGGCCGAAGCCTTATACTCCGCCTCCGTGGTTAAAACCGACACCGAGTCCTGCTTCTTGCTACACCATGAGATGCTAGCTGAACCGCAAGTGAACACATAACCTGAAGTAGACCTTCGATCATCCGAATCACCGCCATAGTCAGCATCCGTGTACCCGAGCAACGCAAACTCCGCATCCCTTCTATAGAGGAGTCCCATCTCAGAAGTCACCTTGACATACTTCAGAATTCCCTTCGCCGCCACTAGATGAGATTGCCTTGGTTCAGCCATATACCGACTTACTCGGCCAACAGCATAAGCTATATCCGGCCTTGTAATCGTCAGATAAATCAAGCTCCCAACAAGAGCCCTGAACACCAAGGGATCATTAAGCACCCTTCCCTCATCTCGTCGAAGCTTTAGCCCAGGTTCCAGTGGAGTAGAGCACTTCTTCCCTTCGCCCATGCCAAACCGCTTCACAATACGATCAGCATACCCTTTCTGGCTAATGAGAATCCCGCACTCCTTCCTCTCCACTTCCAGACCAAGAAAGTGATGCAACTCTCCCAAGTCTTTCATCTCGAAGCGTATAGCAAGCTCTCCCCTGAGCCTTGCTACTTCCTCCTCCGAGTTCCCTGTGATGATCATATCATCCACATACAGCAGGACCAAGACTCTTAGCTCTCCCTTCTTCTTGACGAACAAGCTTGAATCCGAGTTAGAAGCCAGGTATCCACAGAACTGCAGGTACTCTGCAATCTTCCCATACCACGCTCGAGGAGCTTGCTTCAACCCATAGAGAGCCTTCCTGAGTTTGCAGACATAGTCCGGATGCTTCTCAGAGACGAAACCAAGCGGCTGATCCATGAAGATGTCCTTGTCAATCTCTCCGTAAAGAAAGGCATTCTTCACATCGAGTTGCCACAACCTCCATCTCTTGCTAGCAGCCAAGGCGATCACCACTCTTACAGACGTCATCTTCGCAACTGGACTGAATGTCTCATCATAGTCTTCTCCATACTGCTGTGAGAATCCTCTAGCGACCAGGCGAGCCTTGAACCGATCAATGCTCCCATCAGCCTTCTTCTTCAACTTATACACCCACTTGCAAGTAACCGGAGTAATGCCATCAACCTTGGGCACAAGGTCCCAGGTTTCATTCTTCTTCAGAGCATCAATCTCTTCCTTCATGGCACCTTCCCACTCCTTCACTCCAGTGGCCTCGTTGAAGTTTGCAGGCTCTCGCTCATCCAGAGGACCAGCAAAGAAGCAGGAGACAAAGCTCACTGCATTCCCATCACAGTACCGAGCCGGTGGCTTAACCACCCTCTTCGATCTCCGAAGACACGGCTCCTTGCTCACGGCTTCCGTTGCTTCTTCAGGCTCCACTCCTACCTGGGGCAAGCATTGAGCAGTGCTCCCCCTGCTTCCTGAGCCAGAAGGCTCAGCCTCGGAGTTCGAAGCAACAGGAGCTGCTGGTGAAACAGCAAGCTCCTCTTCCAAGCCTTCAGCATCCTCCACCGGTGCTTCCTCAACCTTGCTACTTCCGGTAGGCTCCACCGAGCCACCTCCATATGACGTCAGCTCGTCAAAGACAACGTCTCTTGACACCACGAACTTCTTCGTCACAGGGTCCATGCACTTCCATCCCTTCTTCCGCTCATCATAGCCAACAAAGACAAGTTTCCTTGCCTTCGCATCCAGCTTTGTCCGTGAAGCATCCGGGACATGCACGTAGCAAGTTGAACCGAACACCCGAAGGTGTCCAACACTCGGCTTCTCCTTCAGCAACAGCTCAATGGGCGTCTTCATGTTGATAGGGCTGAGTGGCATCCGGTTGATAACATATGCAGCACAAGACATTCCCTCCGCCCAAAAGGACCTCGGGATATCTTTCACATGCAGCCAGCATTTGCAGGTTTCCGTCAAATGACGGATCTTCCGCTCCGCTACCCCATTTTGTTGTGGAGTGTGAGCACATGTAAGCTCCCGTTGGATCCCGTGCTTCCTGCAGAAGTTAGAAAACTCGGAAGAGACAAACTCTCCCCCGTTATCAGTTCGAAACTTCTTAATCCGCAAGCCAAGCCGGCCTTCTACCAACTCCTTGAACTCCACGAACAAACGGAAGGCTTCCGACTTCTCCTTTAAGAAGTACACCCAAGTATACCTTGAGTAGTCATCAACCAAGACAAGCATGTATTTGCTTCCACCAAGGCTGGCAGTAACAGTCGGTCCCATCAGGTCGCCATGAATACACTCCAATGGTTTCTTGCTCCTTGTTTGAGATTTATCAAACGGAAGGCGATGTGCCTTACCGTATTGACAGCCCGCACAAACATGCCCATCACCAAAGGAGGACAACATCGGCAACCCCCTCACCAGACTTCTACTCGCCATTGCCTTCAGCTTGTCCATGCCAACATGCCCCAGCCTCTCATGCCAGATAGCCGCACTATCATTGGCTCTCATCTTATCAACATAGGCACTGGTGGAAAGAACAAACAAGTTCTTCACCCTCCTCCCAACATGAGCAACATCAGCCTTTACCGCTGATACGTTGCGAAGGAACCTCACGTCTGTTGGCCCAAACAGAACGTGATACCCAGCGTCAACCGCGTTGGTCATCGAGAAGAGGTTCTTCTTCATGCCCGGCACGTGATACACACTCCTTAACGTGAGTGGCCCCTGATCACTACCCAAAGACACGACCCCCTCCTTCTCTACTGCATAAACAGTATTATCAGCAGTGATAATAGCTTCATTACCTGAGTAAGCCTGCATGGAGGTGAACTTCGACTTGTCTCCGGTGAGGTGATGACCACACCCGGAGTCGATGATCCACTCGCTGTTGAAGTCCTCAGCAGATAAGGCACGGACACAAGTGCCCGTCATGAAAGCTCCTCCCCATTCTGCTTCTTCACTTCGCGAGCAAGCTTCCTCCTTTCCCGCAGCATGCCCAGGCTGCAGTTTGACCTTGCAGTCCCGCTTGAAGTGCCCTCGCTGATGACACCGGTAGCACTTCAGATTCTTCTTCCAGTCCTTAGGAGCATTGCTCCTCTCCGGCGGATATGAAGTTGAAGTCTCCTTCTCAACAGCGGTCTGCACCTTCTTCTTCTTCCCTTCCCATCCCTTCTTCTTGCCTGAGAAGAGAGCCTCGCTGCCTTCCTGATTCAGATTCACTCCAGCCATCTGCCTTGCTAAGCTCTCCTGCGAGGCAAGCAGATTCTCCAGCTCCAGCAGAGACGGCTGAGTAGCCCACCCTTGAACAGACGTAACAAAGGCCACATACTCCTTCCGCAAGCCGCGGAAAATGTGCCTCTTCATCTTTGCCTCAGAGATAGGCTCATCAGGATCCAGTGCCGACAGCTCAGCACACAAGCTCTTCATCTTTAAGAAGTACCTGGAGATGGAAAGGTCTCCCTGAGTTGCCCTGGCCAACTCATTCTCCAGGAACTGAAGCCGCGCCACATTCTTCCTATTGAACAACTCATCAATGGTTGTCCAAATATCAGCAGCCGACTCACACCCAATGATGTGATCAAACAGTTCCGGAGAGACAGCTCTCTTCAGAACGAACTCTGCCTTAGCATTAGTTCTTCTCCAGAGCCTCACCTGTTCAGCAGTACCGAAAGCAGCAGTTACTTCCTGTCTGTCGTCTCCACCGACAACTTCCCACAGCTCCTCGCCCAGAAGATAACTCTTCATGCACGACTTCCACTTTTTATAGTTAGTCGGCGTTAAGAGTTCAATGCCCAGACCTCTTGCTAAGCTTCCTTCCATTGCAACCACCTGTTGGTACCCTTCAGCAGCACCGAGCAACAACACAGGTTGATCACCACTCAATCACTGAGTAATAACACTGGCTGACCTCCGCTCACGCAACTGAACCTCCAACCTCAGTAACCTGGCTCTGATACCATGTTAAATTTTCTCAACGTGGTCAGCAAGATAGCCCAAACACCAAATTAATATCTTCGGAACTACCCAGTTCGCACGCTGAACCTGCGGAAACCCAAGGACTAGAGGTTGCACCCAACAAAACAATGGAAGCACAAGAAGATCTTATTATGCATTCACTTCTTTACAATCCGAGGCATACATAGCGAGACATGATTTCGCTAGTATTACAGCTGTAAACAGAAAGAACCAAAAACCAAGCCGGGCGGACAGCACTCCAGTCCGCCGAGACCGCGAGGTCGCCGAGACCGCCGAGACCGCTGAGCTCGCCCAAGCTATGCTGCAAACCGCCGAATACCACGGAGTCCGCCGAGACCGCGAGGCCGCGCGGACAGACCGTTATTCGCCTCCTGCTGAACCCGAACTGAGGAACTCCCCTACCCGCCTGAAGCCGGCGGACAGGTTATTGAAGCTGGGAAAGTTGAAACAGAACTGACAAGCCGCAGAGCGACCTCCTGCTGAGTCCGCAGAGACCGCACACTTCCAAGCACTGACCGAAGTCACAGCCAAACTCCTGGCTCCTTGAAGTTATCCGCGCGACCTGCACACAACAAACCGTCAGCCTGAAACAATCCGCGCGGACTGAAAAACACAGACCGCAGCACTCGCCCAACCCAATTTACTGTTCACTCACGTTACTTAGGTTGCTGTAGATGTGCCAGGGGGGTCCTATTTATAGGCCAGGTGAGGAGTGTGGTCACCGCCCATGAGATAGCGACACCGCCCCAGCCCGCGCGAACACAAAACGACTGTCCGCTCAGTCCGCGAGGACTTAGCCAGTCACCAAGGGAAACCGCCAGGAGCAAGGCAACCAATGACGAACCCTCTCCAGTCCGCCCAGGCTAAGCGGACAAGGCACCAGCCCGCAAAGCTCCAACTGCATCAGGACAGCACCCTCTTCAATGGCAGTCCGCACCAACCCGAGGCAGTCCGCAAGACTCACACCCCAATCCGCCACAAGTCCACGACCAAAGGCAAACAGCAACAGTCCGCCCGGTCACAGCGGACTTGGCGGATACGGCGGACACCATGAACTTGACACCAAGTGTGACCAAGTCCAAAACCATCAAGGGCCAGTGCGAGCATGGCGGACACAAAGTCCCGTCCGCCAAACACCCTAGCACAGACCGCAACCAGTCCGCGAGCTCCTCGCACTTGTCCAATGCAGTAGCACCAAGCCGGACTCCAAACATCAGTCCGCCAACCGGTCTCCACAGCAAGACCTGCTGAAACACCTGAGCTCGACAAGGCCTCAGCCAAGCTCAAGGCCCAGTCCGCAACAGCCCCAACCACGGACACACCAGTCCGCAAGGCTTCCCGCGAACTCGAACCAAACCGCCAACAGCGCAAACTTGCACCCGCGACCACTGAGCAATGCACCAGTCCGCAAGCCTCTCTATCCGCAGATACCAGGCCGTACCAAACCGCGGACACCATGCAACAACCCGCTCAGAACACAGCCGGCTTCCACCAGACTTCTCACCAGGCCGCAACATCAGTCTGCCCAGTCCGCCCAGTCCGCCAAAGCTGTCCGCACAGGCCGCGCGGCCTGTCCCGTCACCCACTTCCACTTCACAAATTTCAACAGGTACACGACCGGCCACACGGCCGTGTCAAGTGGAACACGGGCGTGTCAGGTCGAACACGGGTGTGTTCGATGCCCGTGTGTTGTTCCAGGCACGTCGATTTTGACGACGAATGAGGCACACGGCCCTGGACACGGGCGTGTGCCAGGCCGTGTTCGGTCCAGATTGTACATTTCAGTCCCGAATCAAAGCCGTTCGTTTCTTTAATTGGTGATCCAACGGCTGGGGGTTGTTCCTGATGGGATATACCCGGGATTGGACCCTTGAAACCCTCATTTTTACTTGAGTGGTTATCTTTCTAAAGCTTAGAGAGAGAGGAGAGCCAAGGAAGGAAGAAGAAGCTAGATCCGGCCATTGGAGGAGCTTCGAAGCTCCAAATCTCGAGCCAACTCCGGATCCACGGAGGCGAAGAGAGTGCGGTGCTTTTCACCCGCTTACTTTTCCATGGCGCCAAAGAAGAATGCTAGGGTAACGATCCTCTTCTTGAGCATGTGAAGCTCTCCTTCTTTGCGTAGGATGCCCACTCTCGCGAGTTTGCGGTGAGTTCGAGGCGTTCCTTCGGGTAGATATGTAAAGTCCCCGTTGTTTAGAGTCCGTATTCGAGAACGGACATAGGCATGATGTGTGAAGCCTACCCGGACATGTTGGTATGGATCGTTGATGTTGCATTGCATAAATGCCGGAGAAGACTCCGCGCGATTGGTTGTTTTTCGGGTTTTCTACGTGGTAGATTGCAACAGGGAGCCTTGGGGATTAACTCAAAGGTGCACCCGGAAAACTGGGCGGATGCGTGATCTTGCCAACTTGTGGGCCTAGGAGCCAACTTGTACATAACTGGGTTATGTAATATTGTACGTTCGATTCACGGGCTTCGGGGAAACTTAACTCGTGCCGATGATATTTAAGTGTCGTGGCAAGTGAGCAACGGGTTGAGTGGGAACCGTTCCTGCTTTATGCCGAGGGCATAGAGGTCGGGTCTTGCTGTCGATGACATTAAAGTGTCATGACATAGGTTGTTGATGACATTAAAGTGTCGTAACATCTGCCTAAAAGACCAATTTGCTCACGAGATATTTTCGTCCTGGAGATGGTGGTGAGTTAGCAGCTTAGACTGCGATCACCGAGAATGTGCCATGAGAGCACGGGGTATGTGGCCATGCGTGCCAACGCCTGTGATGCAATGAGTTGATATATTGCTCGTTTATGCTAATGAAATGCAGGGAAGGAGCATCGCCGCCCCGAGTTGGGGGCGGGATCGTTATAATTTGGTCAGCATTGCTGACCGTTGCCTTTGTTTGCCACCGTGCGGTGGTTTTGTTGCTTGCAGGTGCTGCTGGACCAAGCGGTCAATAGCGGGCTAAAGCCAAAATTGCGAAGCCGGCCCTCGAAGGCCTAATTGGAGTGTTTACTGCTTTTACTCATGTATGACCGGCCTGCGTGCCGTGGTTTGTAAAACATGTAATATTGAAGTAAACCATTTTGTAAGGCCTTAACGCTTGTACTCGTGTATGTACGACATTCCTATTTGGTATTAGTGGACATTCATGCTTTTGTGTTGGGTTCTTTATTGCAACTTTTATAAACTACTTCCGCTAGAATGCTCTGTGTAGGACGTTATGATTGGTTGGATGGTTTCCAATGAGTAACCACCTGGTCTGTCTGTGGTATATGGCGTCGGGCCCCGGCCGGACCTACTGCTATATGCTATGCGACGGATAGGGGGTGTTACAATTTGGTATCAGACTCCTGGTTTTGGTCGGACTTAAGATGAATTCGTGGGCGAATTCTTTTTAAGGGGTGGTGAGCACATTGTGTGCGTCATCGTTATAACGGTAAAAGAACCCATGAATGTCCACTTAGGAATGAAAATACACGTGTTTGAGGAACCTGCGTGTTCCTATAATTGCTATTTGCAATTTTATTTGGTCGCTTAACGTTGTTTTGTACCACTATAGGTGACCAGAAGTGGTGCTGGGCCATCAGAACGTCGAGTTTCTGAGGCTAGCAGTGCACCAGATGTTGCTCCTGCAACACCTCTATCGGCTGAGAACATACGATTGGTGGCCGAAGCAGTGTTGGCCGTGATAAATGCGCAGCCTGCAAGGCAAATGCAGCTGCCCGCTCCTGCGATGGAGCAGGAACCTCTTCCAGAGGTTAAACCGAGGAGAGTGGAACAGGTGGTAGTGTAGCCGGTGGTGCCAAGGAGGGCAACCGAGAGACAGCTCAAGCATGTCATGAGCTTTAGTCCTCCGGTATTCTCGAGGTTGGGAACCCCATCTCAAGCTGAAGACTGGCTCTCCAGGGTGAAGAGAGTCATGATAGCAACAGAGACGGAGGAGTGGCAAATGACCACCATCGCTACGTTCCTTCTGGACGGTGAAGCGAGAATGTGGTGGGAAGGATTGGAGCTGCACCTATTGAGAGGTAGGCAACTTGTTGATGTCTCGATGGAGGAGTTCTCGAGATTGTTCATGGCTAGATACCTCCCTTCGGCACAGAGGATAGCGTTGGAGAACGAGTTCCTGAAGTTGGTGCAGGGTGAGAAGATCGTGGATGAATACCTCCACGAGTTTACCCGTTTGAGTCAATATGCTAGCTCCACCATTGCGGATGAGGAGGGCAAGACGAATCGATTCTACGGAGGGTTGAGAGATGAGTTGAGATTACTACTCTCGGGGCCGATGACGCAGGGTTTCTTGACCTTGGTCAACACGGCCCGATCCTTGGAGAAGGACATGAAGAATGTGCAGGCAAAGAAAAGCTTGGGCGAGAAGAGGTCGGAGTTCAGAGTGCCGAACACCTCAAAATCTGTGTTCCGAAAGTGGAACAAGAAAGCTAGGGCTCCAGGTCTAGCCCTCTCTGCTGGTGCTTCTGGGGAGACTATGGGTCGGACCCCGGGCGCATGTTACAACTGTGGGAAGTTGGGGCATTATGCCCGTGAGTGCTGGAGCGGACGTCCCAAGTCTGAAAGGAAGCCGGGAGCGACTTATGAAGAGAAGGGCAAGGCGGTGGAGTCAACCGCGTCCCATTATGCTCTGGCCCAACCAAGAGTGTATAATCTTGGCCAACAGGAGGCCATCAAATAGGCTGATGTGGTGACAGGTATGGTTTAATTTATAGCAAGTCAATTTCTTTAAATAATTGTTATGCACATGTTACCTTACCACTGCTTGTTTAGGATTTGTTTTGATTTGTGAAAATCCGGCAAGAGCACTCTTCGATACGGGAGCTTCACACTCCTTCTTGTCCGAAGGATTTATATCACGCATCGGAGTCCCTTCTTCGATGGTGAAGGATAAGTTGGATGTGTTGTTGCCCAATGGGTGTTTGATGCGAGCGGATAGGATCTGCGGTGTTAAGATTCGTATTGGGAATCAGGAGTTCGATCTGCAAGCGTCGTTACTTCCGTTGGTGGAGTTCGACATTATATTTGGCATGGACTGGCTCTCGGAGCAGCAGGCCTGTATTGATTGCGGTGGCAAGGAAGTCAAGCTGGGAGCAAGTCGTGAGATGACTTTTACGGGCTTAAAGGGGTCGAGCAAGACGTTGATGTCTGCTCTTCAGGTGGTGAAGGCGGTTCGTGCCAGTGCAGAACTGTTCTTTACACTAGTGGAGGTTGCAAAGCCGAAGGCCGCGTTGGATAGTATTTTAGTGGTATCGGAATACCCTGATGTGTTCCCTAGAGATCTTCCTGGAGCCCCGCCTCAGCGGGAGATAGATTTTACGATTGAGCTAGTGTCAGGTGCAAAGTGTAACGCCCCGAAACTCAAAAGAGCGACAGGAGACGTTTTGGGCCAGTTTTGGGTTCTGGCAGAAGGCACACGGCCTGGGACACGGGCGTATCCCAGGGCGTGTCAAGCTTGTGTCGACACTCAGCCGGCTAAGTCGACATTTTGTTCTCGACATTGTGTCGAGACAGGGCACACGGCTTGCGACATGGGCGTGTCGCAGGACGTGTCGACCCGTGTCGACACTCAGCCCGCAAAGACGACACTGCGCACGACGAGTTGTCGAGATATGGCACACAGCCTGCGACACGGGCGTGTCGCAGGGCGTGTCGACCCGTGTCGACACTCGTCCCGGGAAGTTGACATTTTGCTCTCGACATTGTGTCGAGACAAGACACACGGCCTAGGACACGGGCGTGTCCAAGGCCGTGTCGTTAGGTCGACGATCTTCGCTCGACGAAGTGTCGAGTGTCGAGACCGTATACACGGCCTGGAGCCCAGGCGTGTTGAGGTTGACACGGGCAAGGACACGGGCGTGTCCTAGAACCCGTGCAGTGCTCGGGTTGTTTTCGGGGAAAATCGATGGGGGTACATGGCCGGACACACGGCCGTGTCAGGTGGAACACGAGTGTGTCAGGTCGAACACGGGCGTGTTCGATGCCCGTGTGTTGTTCCAGGCGTGTCGATTTTGACGACGAATGAGGCACACGGCCCTGGACACGGGCGTGTGCCAGGCCGTGTGCAGTCCAGACTGGGCATTTCAGTCCCGAATCAAAGCCGTTCGTTTCTTTAATTGATGATCCAACGGCTGGGGGTTATTCCTAAAGGGATATACCCAGGATTGGGCCTTAGAAACCCTCACTTTTCAGGAGAGGTTATCTTTCTAAAGCTTAGAGAGAGAGGAGAGCCAAGGAAGGAAGAAGGAGCTAGATCCGGCCATTGGAGGAGCTTCGAAGCTCCAAATCGTGTGCCGACTCCGGATCCACAGAGGCAAAGCTAGTGCGGTGCATTTCATCCACTTACTTTTCCATTGCGCCAAAGAAGAACACAAGGGTAACGATTCTCTTCTTGAGCATGAGTAGCTCTCCTTCTTTACATAGGAAGCCCGCTCTCGTGAGTTTGCGGTGAGTTGGAGGCGTTCCTTCGGGTAGATATGTGAAGTCCCAGTTGTATCGAGTCCGTAAGCGAGAACAGACATATGCATGATGTGTGAAGCCTACCCGGACATGTTGGTCTGGATCGGTGATGTTGCATTGCATAAATGCCGGAGAAGACTCCATGCTATTGGTTGTTTTTCGGGTTTTCTACACGGTAGATTGCAACAGGGAGGCTTGGGGGTTAACCCAAAGGTGCACCCGGAAAACTGGGTGGATGCGTGATCTTGCCAACTTGGAGGCCTGAGAGCCAACTTGAACATAACCGGGTTATGTATATTGTGATGGGAATGGGACTCGGGAGAAGTTTGACCCGCGCAAATGGCTTAAATTGTTGTTGCGATGTGAGCACGTGTTAGATGGAACCGTACCCACTTCTATGTCGTTCGGGCTAAAGAGACCTAAAGTTACGTGGCACTTGCCGTTGGCATAGATGAGAGTTTTCGGCAGTCTATGGCTTAAACTGTCGTGACCCATGCCGGGAAGACAAATGCTCATAGGTTTGTCCATCAAAGTGGCGGTGGTGAGTCCGGAATGTCTATGGCTTTAATTGACGTGACATCGACCGGTTCACCGAGAATGTGCCCTGAGAGCACAGGGCATGTGGCCGTGCGAGCCAACGTCTGTGATGAAATGAATATTGATATATATTGCTCGCTTATGCTAATGAAATGCAGGGAAGGAGCATCGCCGCCCCGAGTTGGGGGCGGGATTGTTATAATTTGGTCAGCATTACTGACCGTTGCCTTGTTTTGCCACCGTGCGGTGGTTTGTTGCTTGCAGGTGCTGCTGGACCAAGCGGTCAATAGCGGGCTAAAGCCCAATTTGCGAAGCCGGCCCTCGAAGGCCTAATTGGAAGTGTTTACTGTTTTTATTCATGTATGACCGGCCTGCGTGCCGTGGTTTGTAAATCATGTAATTTCAAGTGAACCATTTTGTAAGGCCTTAAGGCTTGTACTGGTGTGTGTATAACATTCCTATTTTGGTATTAGTGGACATTCATGCTTTAGTGCTGGGTTCTTTGTTACAACCTATTAATCTGCTTCCGCTAGAATGCTCTGTGTAGGACGTGTTGATTGGTTGGATGGTTTCCATGAGTAACCACCCGGTCTGTCTGTAGTATATGGCATCGGGCCCCGGCCGGACCTACTGCTATATGCTATGCGACGGATAGGGGGTGTTACACAAAGCCTGTGTCACGATCTCCTTATCGGCTAGCGCCTAAGGAAATGACGGAGCTGAAAGTTCAACTGCAAGATTTGTTGGAGCAAGGGTATGTGCGCCCGATTTCTTAGCCTTGGAGCGCGCCGATCCTCTTTGTTAAGAAGAAGGACGGAAGCTTGAGGCTATGTATTGATTATCGGGAGCTCAATAAGTTGACGGAGAAGAACAAGTACCCGATCTCCCGGATCGATGATCTTTTTGATCAGTTGGTCGGGTCGACGGTGTACTCCAAGTTGGATCTCAAGTCTGGGCACTATCAGCTGCGAATAAGGGAGAGTGATATCCCGAAGACATCGTTTAGTACGAGATACGGGCATTATGAGTTTACGGTCATGCCGTTTGGGCTGACTAATGCGCCGTCAGTGTTCATGGATTTGATGAACAAGACTTTCAGGGAGTACTTGGACTATTTTGTGATCGTCTTCATCGACAATATTTTGGTGTACTCGCAAAGTGAAGAAGATCACTTCAAGCATCTTCATTTGGTTTTGGAGACACTAAGGAGGAATCAACTGTATGCTAAGTTCTCGAAGTGCGAGTTTTGGTTATCCTCAGTGGCGTTCCTCGGTCATATAGTGAGTGGAGAGGGTATTGTTATGGATTCGGTGAAGATTGTTGCGATACGGGAGTGGCCTGAGCTTGCTACGGTAGCGGAAGTCCGGAGCTTTCTGGGGCTTGCCGGCTATTATAGACGCTTCGTAGAGAACTTCTCGCGGATAGCGTTACCTCTCACTACTTTGACGAGGAAGGAGCAGAAGTTCGTTTGGATGCCGTAGTGCGAGCGAGCTTTTGAGGAGTTGAAGTGTCGGTTGACCACGACGCCTGTGATGAGTTCGCCATGTGGGACCGAAGGTTATGAGATTTATAGTGATGCTTCGGGCAGCGGTTTGGGTTGCGTGTTACTGCAACATGGAAGTGTAATAGCTTATAGCTCGAGACAGGTAAAAGTGCATGAAAGGAACTATCCGGTCCATGACTTGGAGTTAGCAGCCGTGATTTTTGCCTTAAAGCTATGGAGACACTATTTGTACGGCGTGAAGATTGATATCTACACCGATCATAAGAGCCTGAAGTATCTAATTGATCAGAAGGATCTAAATATGCGGCAGCATAGATGGATGGAGTTCCTGGGGGAATATACATTCAAGATCCACTATGTGCCTGGTAAAGGTAATGCAGTTGCAGACGCATTGAGTCGCCGAGCCCCAGCTCAAGCCAATTGGCTATCGGTGCATGATGAGCGGTTGGTGCGGGAGTTGGAGGTGTTGGAGATTGTTTGTGTGGATAGGCAATCAAGTGCTGAAGTAGTTCTGAATTGGACTGAAGTCCAATATGACCTGGCTGATCGGATTCGACAGGCTTTGGATATGGATGTCCATATGAAGCAATTCATGGTAGAGGCTCTGGATGGGTCAAATCCCCAATTCGTTGTGGAGGACGGATTGCTTTGGAAAGACGGTCGTTTGTGCGTCCCAAGTGTGGGCAATTTGCGGGTGGAATTGTTGTACGAGGCACACCATACCAAGTACTCGATTCACCCGAGGAGCACGAAGATGTACCGCGATGTGAAGAAACTGTTTTGGTGGCCGGGTTTGAAGAAAGATGTGGCGCTCTACGTGGCGAAGTGCCAAACTTGCGCCTTGGTGGAGGCGGAATGCCAAAAGCCGAGAGGATTTCTTAAGTCCTTGCCTATTCCGGAGTGGAAATTCGACGACATCTCTATGGACTTTGTTCACGGTTTGCCAAGGTCGCAAAAGGGAAACGACGCCATTTGGGTGGTCGTGGATCGGTTGACGAAGGTGTCGCATTTTATTCCGCATAGGAAGGATGATCCGGTGGAGAAGTTGGCAAAACTGTATGTGGATAATATAGTACGACTTCACGGTGTGCCCCACAGCATCGTGAGTGACTAAGATGGGCGGTTCACGTCCAATGATTGGAGGCTAGTGCAACAAATGTTGGGGACAAAGTTGAAATTCAGCACAGCCTTCCATCCGCAAACAGATGGGCAGACCGAGAGGTTCAATAGAACTATGGAAGACATGCTTCACATGTGTGTCTTGGATTTTGGGAAGCAATGGGAAGACCACCTTTATTTGGTGGAATTCGCATACAACAACAACTACCAAGCGAGTATTCAAATGGCGCCCTTCGAGGCCCTATATGGTAGAAAATGTCGCACGCCGTTGTCTTGGTTAGAAACGGGTGAGTCAAAGTTGTATAAGCGATTAGAAGTGGAGGATGCTACTTCTTTGGTGAGAACCATTCGGTAGAGGTTGCTTATCGCTCAGGACCGACAAGCGAAGTACTATAATGCCAAGCACAGGAACGTGGAGTTCGCTGTGGGCGACTATGTGTACTTAAAGATCAAGTCGTTCAAGGGTGTCTTGCGGGTGCGGCGATTGAAAAAGCTAAGCCCGAGGTACCTTGGGCCGTTTGAGGTTCTGGAGCGAGTTGGTGAAGCGGCCTATCAGTTGAAGCTTTCGGTGGAGCTTGGTGGATTACATGATGTATTCTATATTTTGGTGCTTCGGAAGGCGGTGCAAGGGCCTACGCAAGTGATCGCGGTTGGTCAAGTGCCGGTGGATAGTGGGCTGACGACAAAGGTCAAGCCCATGCGGATTGAGGACTCGGAGGTCAAGAGGCTACGCAACAAAGAGATCAGGATGGTCAAGGTCCGGTGGGACAATTGCGGTCGTAAGGAGCTCTCTTGGGAACGAGACCAGACTATGCTTGACGAGTATCCGGAGTTGTTCCGCTTAGGTACAAATTTTGGTTTTGTACATGACTTTCCTTTATATAATTTCGTGGACGAAATTATTTTAAGAGGGGGAGAGTTGTAACGCCCCGAAACTCAAAAGAGCGATGGGGGACGTTTTAGGCCATTTTTGGGTTCTGGCAGGAGGCACACGGCCTGGGACACGGGCGTGTCCCAGGGCGTGTCAGGCTTGTGTCGACACTCAGTCGGCGAAGTCGACACTTTGCTCTCGACATTGTGTCGCGACAGGGCACACGGCCTGAGATACGGGCGTGTCGAGCCCGTGTCGACACTTAGCCTTCGAAGTCGACATTTTACGCTCGACGAAGTGTCGAGACATGGCACACGGCCTGAGACACAGGCGTGTCTTAGGGCGTGTCGACCCGTGTCGACACTCGTCCCGGGGAGTCGACGAATTTTGCTCGGCGTTGTGTCGAGACAAGGCACACGGCCTAGGACACGTGCGTGTCCAAGGCCATGTCGTGTGGTCGACGAACTTCGCTCGACGAAGTGTCGAGTGTCGAGACCGTGTACACGGCCTGGAGCCCAGGCGTGTTGAGGTAGACACGGGTTAGGACACGGGCGTGTCCTAGAACCCGTGTAGTTCTCGGGTTATTTCCAGGATAAATCGATGGGGGTATACGGTCGGCCACACAGCCGTTTCAGATGGAACACGGGCATGTCAGGTCGAACACAGGCGTGTTCGATGCCCGTGTGTTGTTCTAGGCGCGTCGATTTTGACGGCGAATGAGGCACACGGCCTTGGACACGGGCGTGTGCCAAGCCGTGTTCCGTCCAGATTGTACATTTCAGTCCCGAATCAAAGCCGTTCATTTCTTTAATTGGTGATCCAACGGTTGGGGGTTGTTCCTGATGGGATATGCCCGAGATTGGACCCTTGAAACCCTCACTTTTACTTGAGTGGTTATCTTTCTAAAGCTTAGAGAGAGAGAGAGGAGAGCCAAGGAAGGAAGAAGAAGCTAGATCCGGCCATTGGAGGAGCTTCGAAGCTCCAAATCTCGAGCTGACTCCGGATCCACGAAGGTAAAGAGAGTGCGGTGCTTTTCATCCGCTTACTTTTCCATGGCGCCAAAGAAGAACGCTAGGGTAACGATCCTCTTCTTGAGCATGTGAAGCTCTCCTTCTTTGCATAGGAAGCCCGCTCTCGCGAGTTTGCGGTGAGTTGGAGGCGTTCCTTCGGGTAGATATGTAAAGTCCCCGTTGTTTAGAGTCCGTATTCGAGAACGGACATAGGCATGATGTGTGAAGCCTACACGGACATGTTGGTCTGGATCGGTGATGTTGCATTGCATAAATGCTGGAGAATACTCCGCGCGATTGGTTGTTTTTCGGGTTTTCTACGTGGTAGATTGCAACAGGGAGCCTTGGGGATTAACTCAAAGGTGCACCCGGAAAACTGGGCGGATGCGTGATCTTGCCAACTTGTGGGCCTAGGAGCCAACTTGTACATAACTGGGTTATGTAATATTGTACGTTTGATTCACGGGCTTCAGGGAAACTTAACTCGTGCTGATGATATTTAAGTGTCGTGGCAAGTGGGCAACGGGTTGAGTGGGAACCGTTCCTGCTTTATGCCGAGGGCATAGAGGTCGGGTCTTGATGTCGATGACATTAAAGTGTCGTGACATAGGCTGTTGATGACATTAAAGTGTCGTAACATCTGCCTAAAAGACCAATTTGCTCACGAGATATTGCCGTCCTGGAGATGGTGGTGAGTTAGCGGCTTAGACTACGATCACCGAGAATGTGCCCTGAGAGCACGGGGCGTGTGGCCATGCGTGCCAACGCCTGTGATGTAATGAGTTGATATATTGCTCGTTTATGCTAATGAAATGTAGGGAAGGAGCATCGCCGCCCCGAGTTAGGGGCGGGATCGTTATAATTTGGTCAGCATTGCTGACCGTTGCTTTTGTTTGCCACCGTGCGGTGGTTTTGTTGCTTGCAGGTGCTGCTGGACCAAGCGGTCAATAGCGGGCTAAAGCCCAAATTGCGAAGCCGGCCCTCGAAGGCCTAATTGGAGTGTTTACTGCTTTTACTCATGTATGACCGGCCTGCGTGTCGTGGTTTGTAAAACATGTAATATTGAAGTAAACCATTTTGTAAGGCCTTAAGGCTTGTACTCATGTATGTACGACATTCCTATTTAGTATTAGTGGACATTCATGCTTTTGTGCTGGGTTCTTTATTGCAACTTTTATAAACTATTTCCGCTAGAATGCTCTTGTAGGACGTTATGATTGGTTGGATGGTTTCCAATGAGTAACCACCCGGTCTGTATGTGGTATATGGCGTCGGGCACCGGCCGGACCTACTGCTATATGCTATGCGACGGATAGGGGGTGTTATACCACCATAACACCCTTAACCCTTTAAGAGGACCCTCGGGTAACCAAGGACCCATAGGGGTCAACCAAAGTGGTCAAGTTGACCAAAGTCAACCCAAACACTAATTAGGTCAAACAAAGCTCACACATGGTCAATTGACCTCCCATTAGCCAAAGGGACCCACCTAGACCTTCCTAAGCCCAAAGGGAGGCCAATGGGTCACAAAGGACCCATTGAGGTCAACCGAAGAGGCTAAGTTGACCAAAGTCAACCCTAGCCCCAAAATGGTCAAAGTGTCCTAAGGCTGCATTTGTTTTAGCGGTGGCGGGTCGATCCGGCGGGTGGAAACGGAGAATTTGAATCGGAGGGGGGAGGTGGCTGCTCCAAATGGAGCTTTTTGGGGCGTTTCTCAAGGCGGGCGGGTGGAAATGGAGCAAACGCCGTCGGAGGTTCATTTGTTTACCCTCCTTCCGGCAGCATTTGCCCAAAACGGAGTTGCAAAACGCCCAAACAAATAGAGCCTAAGTAAGGGTCAAGTGGCCTTCAAGGTGCCAATTCAACCCTACCCAACCCTTCCTAGACCTTAGGGGAGGCCAATGGGTCACCAAGGGACCATTTGGGTCAACCCAAAAGGTTAATTTGACCAAAGTCAACTCAATCAAGCTTTAGGTCAAACAAACTCAAGTTGACCTAACCTAGCACAATCCATTTGCGCTATGCCCAATTAAGGTGTTCCACTAGCCTCATGAGGTTTAGAATTACCCAAAATGCAACTCATATTCTGGAAGTGATGACTAGGAGAGAAAAAACTTCATTTTCCCTTTAATGGAGGAGAGAGAAAATGAGAAAGAGAGGCCATTCATGGCCAAGGGAGGCCAAGAGCCTCTCCACTCAATTCCCAAGGAGGGATTCATCTCCTCTGATTAGTTAGAGAAGACCAGAAGGTTTTCTCGTCCATGGCAGTGACTAGGGGAGGAGAATTCCATTGGCCGAAAATCACCACTAATGGCCATTAATGACATTGATGCCATGACCCCCATTTGGCTATTTTAAAAGCTTCACCAGGCAGAGAGGAGCCGTTTCCACCCTTTCCCTAAGGAAATTGAGGCCTTTGGCTATACTGTTGTAGAGCACCCGACGGAACTACCACCGACAATGGCATATCGTCGATCGGCAAGACTTCAGCTCTCCCAAAAGGTCCTATCCCTCTCCTCTTTTTCAGTGGATAGATCTCTATCCATTGGCCGCAAGGTTTAGGGTCAATTGGCCCTAGATCAGGTAGTCCAAAAGCTTGAGTTTCAATCTTTCTATTTTCTATCACAAAACACTGTTCCGACCACCTCCAGCCGGCCAACCACCGCGAATCACCAGCCACCACCTCAACGAAGGTGATGGTGGCGGTGGCTGGCCGGGAAGAGGTGAGGGTGGCCGAAAAATCGCGGGAAAAGATGGCCCAGGACGGGCCAATCATGGCCGTTGGCTCAAGGTAGAAGATGAGCCGATTCCGTCGATTCCGCTTCAAGATTCATGCAGGGTCAAATTAATTATATTTTATTTTAAATCAATTCTGTTACATAAAATATTGTGTATGTTTTGATTTATTAAAAATACTTAAATGCCTTTTCAGAGGAAATGTTCAATATGAAAGTTGTAGCCCTTGATGTCTAGTTTAATTTAAATTTATTTCAACTCATTTGGGTTAGAGATCTGACCACAACATTCTATATGGTGTAGCCTATACAAACGCTTGACCAGTGACTAATCTGAGTGCCCCCAATAAACCACTCATCCAAATGCTTTGAAATTTGGGTCATAATTTTTGGAGAACATTTTTCTATAGTTTTGGTAAACATTAATAATCCATGTATAATTTAATTAGAGGGTCTAATGACCTTACAACTCCACAACTTTTGGTGGCTGGTTCTCAGGGTTAATATATGTCACTCGAAAAAATATTAGCCCATTTGGGGTTGTTTTGAACAGGTTTGGTATAACCAAAGTTTGGTCCCTTAAGAGTAAAATTAGGGCAATGTGTTCTTAATGGGTTGAGTGGTCAATCCTCACCTAAAAGGGATGAAACTTGGGCCACTGCCTCAAAGTCTTCTAAAACACCCCCTCAAGAGAAATTAAGTGGTTTGGGGTGGAGATGCCCTAAGACCCAAGTGTAGGTCCTAGAGTTGAGGTTTGGGGCCTAGTGAAGGACATGAGGCAGTATGCCCTTGGATGACCTTGGAACTTGGTTGGTGAGTTCCTAGGGTAAAAATAGGCTCTAGAGAATAGTTTTAGGATTTTTAGGATCTTACACTTCATTTAAAATAATTATGGATGATTTAGTACACTTGGGTCCGATAATTATTTACATGCTCAAATGGATTTTGATGCTCATGAAACTTAGGCAGTAAACTTGATTTAGTGATATTGTTCTCTAGATTTTTGTGGTGAATTTTGGATTAATAATTGTAGTACTTCATTCACAAACCCTAATATTGATTCAATCACAAGATAATTATTTAGGAATTATATGCTATCTGGAAAATTATGAAACTTGATCAGGGAACATCTTAGGACATAACCTAGCTCTGTGAATTTTTATACAATTATTGGAAGTTTTTCATACAAGTTATTTCACAAGTGCCTTTTGTAGAGGATTATTAGATGAATTAATTATATGGCTAAATGAGCTTGGAAAATAATAATTCTTGGTAAGTAGTCCTTTATGTTTATGTAGGTCCACTGGTAAGTTTTCTATAATTTTTGGATGAATATTTCTATTATTTCCTATTTTTCCCTATTAATGAGGCTATTTAGTCAATAATTATTTGGAGCTGAAAACCTTTCTGGAAAATATGAAGTTCAGTATTTATTGTTATTTTGATGACATTCACCTAAAATAATTTTGATAAGGTCATACCTAGACAGAAAAGTGTACTTGATGTTCAAAGGCATTGTTTGCCGTATTTTGCAGAAAAGTAATTAAATAATAATTACACTAGGAAAAATATTATATTCCGGATTTATTCCTAAAACATCATTATAGACCCCAAGTAATAATCTTAGGTCAATCAGATGAATATTTGAAGGGGATCACCATTTACACTCATCATGTAGGACAGTTGGTCTGCACATAGTAGAAACTGTAAAAGTAGAGTAATATGTGAAACATGTTATGGGATAGGGTAGTTGGTGTACCTGTTCTGGTTAAGAATGAGTAAGGTCACCATTGGAAGGCAGGTTGAGAGAACCTGGTTGACTAGTGTTAAGTGGTGCTCGGGATCGACGAAAGATCGTCTTTCCTGTGGAGAGAGAGAGTCAAAATATACTAGGGTTAGATTTAGTATAACATTAAATGAGATTGACTATGGGTAGATACCAACAATAATAAGTACCTTGCGAAAGGGAGCTTTGGGCATCAGCCCATCGTAGTTTTTAATGCCCCCGAGAGCCCTTCACAGGGAATGTCCTGGGCACTCCAAGGTTAACCTTAAACCGTAAGACTAAAATGAATACAAGAGTAATTAGTAATATACTAGGACTTCACTTTCACTCACCCCGATGTTTTAGGAGATTAGCTTGGTTAGGTTATCCGAGCGGTAGGCTCGGAAGGTAGTTGTAACAGACAGGTTAGTTCGGGGAGCCAATGGCTTGGGAATTCATGATTTTATGTGCACAAGTGGTGGGTCTTCAGTATTTGATGATCGTTTGCACTGATGTCGATATGCTGACTCGGAGGGTATGGTTATACATAGCCAAGGGAAAGACTGGTGGTGGATCAACATAGCACGCGGAGACCCTGGTGTGTCCTTCAGGGGGGTATATAAGGTCTAGGACTAGTAGTGTGAACACCCATCTAGGAGTGGGGAGGCCTAACCCACTATATCCGTTTGCTGCAGCGGAGGCTCCTGAGAGTGGTGATAGCTTCCAAATAGAGGTAACTAAAGGTCTGTGCGCATAGAGTCATGTGCGTGTGTTGCATTTGCATGAATCATGACATAACATTTCACTGCACTCATATTTCATATACCTGAAACCCCTTCATATAAATTGGTATGAGACTTTTTATACGAATGGAGCATTGCAAAAGACCCCTTAACTTATAAGTTTGTATGGACATTCATATAAGTTAAGGTTACTTATTCCATAATCTACTATTCATGTATTTACTGCTCTATTTTTCTTGATTACCCTACTGTTTTCTTATTATACAACAATTAGCTTGCTTTTCCTTTTACAGCTCTATAGATTTACTATATACCTGGTAGAGTAGGTCCATCGTCATCTGCTTTGTTCCTACTCTCCACCATCATAGCTTTCCTATCATTCCTCCCGCACGGTGCCTAGGAGCCACTGGGGAGGGGTGGGGGAAATTAGGCTTAGTCTTTTGACTAACGGTCGGTGGACCAAACATATCATGGAATCCAGATGGTGGACAAGCAGCAGTAGGAGGAGATGCAACACCAGTAGAGTATGGTGCACATGGAGGTGGGCCAGTCTAATATGGGAGCATCTATCTCTAGCTCCGTGAGTGTTAGCTTTACTTAGCTTCCGCGAGAGGGTTGTAGTGTGGATTTGTTGTACCGGTCATAAAACCATTTATATTCCTACTTACTAATTTATTTCAGTACTTTTATCATCTTGTGGACATTGATATGATTTATATTTCATATGTTATATGTGATTGTGTACTTGACTTAATCTCATTTGTACTTCCACTCCTTGATGATCTTCATTGCCGATAGAATCTGCGTTTTGTAGTTGCGACCTTCCCGTGTGTCGGTGTCACCGCAGAATGGCGGTTCTGGGCGTAAGACCCAGTAGCGTAGAAAAAAAAGGGGTCTTATAGGAAACATGGAGGGTTTCTGAGCTATATGAGTTGGAGCACTCTGAGGTAGGGCTTCTTGATAAGCCTGAGTGTTGGCCCTGTGTGCTTGAGGTAGGGTCTTGGAGGAGACTTGATAAATCCCAAGGGATTTGTGGTGTAAGCTTATTTGAGCTGAGTTTTGAAGGTGTTTGACGAGTCTAGCTCATTGATAAGTGTAGAGGGAAAGTGGATGTACCTAGACCTTGGGGAATCACTATAAATCTCTGTGTATTTGATTTACTTTCTTATATCTGCTAAAAAGCAAAAAAAACCACTAAACATCAGGACACCTATTCATCCCCTCTCTGGGTGAGTTAGACTACCACTAATAATAAACTATTAGTATATGATGTCATCAACACCATGTCATCTACCAAGCTAACACCTATTGTTGTCAAACAAGTACCGTCAAGTAAGATTATTTATCGTCCAACATTCATCCAAATCTTAGCTGAGAGGAATAAGAAGAAGGCTGATGCCTTCTCAGTTGAACATGATAATTCAGATACTTCATCTACCTTAAGATGTGTTTAAAAGAGAAAGTACAACATCCATGAATGTTAGTGTTGTATTAAAGTGGGACACTTTGCCATAGATAGTTAGCACAATCCTAATGTGCCTAATGCAAAGAGATGCTTTCCAGCTAAGGATGTAGTAGACAGAGGTATTTATGTTAATGCTAACAAGAACCTAGGACCCAGAGTTAATTGGGCTCCTAAGGTAAAATGAATTATTTCTTGCAGGATAGTTCAAGTACCAATCTAAAGCAAATATGGTACTTGGATAGTGGATACTCAAGGCACATGACAAGTATAAGGAGTCTTCTCAAGGACTATACTCCAATGAAGAATGGACCTAAGGTTTTCTTTGGAGGCTCAGATAGAGGAGTCACTAAAGGCTATAGTTGGAAGCCATTAGGATGTTCTTGGCTTATGCATCATTCAAAGGGCTCAAGGTCTGTCAACGAGTCGTGAAAACTCAAGCTAAAGAGATAGTTTCTAAAGGCTGAAGAGAGCACTTTGAGAGATGAAGTCACTAAGACTGACTCACTCAGAGAGAACTTCAATAATGCTATTGAAGAATATAACAAAGCTCTCGAGCACATAGACCTAAAGGAGAAAATCATCAAAGAGTTGGAAGCACAACTTGCTGCTGAAAAGAAACTTGTTGAAAGTTTCTCAAAGCCTAAGACCGTCGTTCCATTCGTTGCTGAATTCTCAGCCAAGGACAAGGGTGTTGGGCTAGGCCATGTAGAAGCTCCTAGTAAATCCTCTAGGAGGAATAAGGCTCAGAGAAAGAATAGGCCTCCAAGAAGGCTCTAGCCAAAGAGAAGGGGAAAGCATCGCAAGATCAGATGTCGTTCAAGAAAGTCATATTTCCAACTACTGAGTTTGATATTGGCTCATCCTACGGTCACTTGACCAGGCCTACTTATGTAGAGCCAAAGTCTCGTTACCAAGGATGGACTCGCCCCAGAAACTTTGGTGAGAGTTTGTTTAAGGCACCTTATAAAGAAGTCATTCTTCAGAACTATGACCCTTATAATCATGGTCATAACTTCAACAAAGCAACAAAGGTAAAGCCCATTGTGGAAAAGCCTCCAAAGGAGAAGAAATCATGTGATTGTCATCACCATGAATGTCACAACCCGCATTTTCTCATAAAAAAATAAATCAGAGCACGAGATAACTACGAGCTGTGATGCCACGTCAAGCAGGGGATAACTGCTGACGCTCAGGCGACACTCTAATCCTTCAAATCATAAGTTAAAATGAATAGAAAACTGATTTTTAAATTAATTGGCCGTATCCCTCGGCTCAGTGGATCAGATAGTCCACGGTTTGAAAACTATTTTTTTATACGTAGTGGAAAAATACTTCATTTATGCTAAACATCCTAAAAGAGCGCATAAGCGTCCTAAGAGGACAACTTACACTATGCAAGACCCTAGATTTCAATTTATAATATTTATAAGGAAAACCATCTTTTTACGCATTGGAAAATAGAGTTTGAGCTTTTATAAAACATGCTGATCATGCAATACATATAGTAGTTCTATTATAGGGTTTAAAGTAACTAGCAACCTAGCATAAAACATTCCCAGAGAGCAAGTGAAACTACCACAAAACAGGTAAACTAGCAGCTAAGAAAATACTTAATATCACAAAGGAAAATCACCAACGAGCGTCAACAACCTGACACGAACTCGCTGGTGAGCATGTATGTCTGTACTACTACAAGGCTAAAGAACTACCTCGACAAGCGAGGAAAACACTGCCAAAGCGCAGTCCACAGAGAAACTCCTGAAACTAGCCGCACAGCCGGCTACAAACCTGAACCTGAGGCATTCAAAAGAAGAACACCTCAGCAAGAAATAATGAAACAAGTGGCAAAGAAGCATCAGATAATAATTGAATAAAAGGAACAGAAAGAAAAAGGGTTACCAACCCTGCAAGAGTAAATGCCGAAAAACTCAGCTAAAGAATCCAAAAGAGGAAAAAATGCAAGAGTAATAATCAGTAAAGTGAGAGAAATGCAACAAGTACAGAAACGTACCAAACTCCGCTCAAGCCTGCAGAGACAGAAGAAAACCAATATGCATCAAATGAACAGTAAGAAGGAACTAACAGTCCTAAACTTGTAAATCATTAGCACTGGCACAAATCCCAAACTTGTGTCGGAGACTAAGAACAGTCACAACCGAACAACCAGGTCCAGGTGTCTCAAGAGTACTAAAGGGGCCGCCATAGGGTCCACACACATAGAGTTCCAACCTCTTACAGGAACCCAAAATGTCCAAAGGAGGGAATGGTGGTGGCTACGACTCAAACTCCCCTGGTACCATACTCCTTCAAAAACCCAGCTACCACATGCTAAAGATCCACGATTCGGCACCAAAACTAGCCGACAACACCACTTAAAACTACCAAGTTCTACAACCAAAACCCGCAGAATTATTTCCCCCTACCCGCCAATTTATTTTCCCCTACCCGCCGAGTTATTTCCCCCTACCCGCCGAGTACAACTAAAAAATAAAACCGATAACTTCCTAGTTTAGGCCAACCACAAGCCCTAAACTAGGAACATTCCAATTTCACCTATTCTACGACAAGGAGAAAAGAATAATACGACAAAAAAAATGCAACTCATGGAGGCACGCAAGAGGGGAGAAATCCACTTGCCTCAAATCGACCTTGAAAATGTCACCCAAAATACTCCACCACGTAGATCCGTCCAAAAGGGGACACGCGGAGACGAGATCTACGAAAAAACGGACAACCGGAGTTAGGGCCGAAAAAATCTATGGCGAAACGGTCACCGAAACGGGAAAAGCTTACTGCGATCACGAAGCTCTCGCCGAGAGCTTTCCAACGCCGCGATCGGATCGAAATTCCGTCCACCGGATCGGCGGTGGCGGCCGCCGGAAGTTTCGCGAACGGAAAGTTCGTCGCACAGGGGGGGCTGCTGGCAATCGGAGGAAGAAGAAAGCTGCTGGTTCTATTCTTTATCTTATATATATATATATATATATATATATATATATATATATATATATATATATATATATATATATATATATATATATATATATATATATATAAACTTAATTTATTTATTTATATATTTTTTTTATATATAAAACTAACACACTAACACAACTGTTCGGTGAGAATGATTCTCACCGAACTTGAATTCGGTGAGAATCATTCTCACCGAATTCTTTTCTTTTTTTTTTATTTTATTTTATATTATTTCTTTATATATATATATATATAAATAATATTTATATATAAAAAAAATGATATAACCTTATATCGTTACGGAGGACCAAACGCGCGCCGAATCGAACGAAATTCGCACCGTAGGCGAATGACGACGCTATGAATCCAACGGCGAAGTCGAAATCGAATTCCGACGCACCGTTTTCGAGATAATAATTTCTAAAGTTAACGGCGTACGCGAAAACATATAAACTTCAATCGCGCGCCGAGGCTCCAAAAATGCTCGGAACGCGACGAAACTTGACGAGCAAGTCTAAAATTAGCCGATATAATTTCCTAATATAAACTTTTCCACTCCCGACGCAAATCCCAAAATTTGATCGGTCAAACCTAACGAACGCAAAACGCGCTAACGACAAAGTCGGTAACAAAATCCGACGAACAAAACTCGGGCAAAAACTCCCGAAGCCAAAACACAAGCATTCCCCAAGAGGCTCCACCGAGTCACCAAACAGACTCCGGCTTGCTAGGGAATCTTGCTACCAGGCATCACCAAGCCACGCAGGGAACCTAAAGAGCTAAAAGCACGCTCTAACAACGTCACACGACCAACACGCGCTAACAAAACACTCTGACGTCATAATACGTCAAATAAGAAATTAAATAAATCACTGGAAAATCGGGGGCGTTACAGTCACTCCCCCTAAAAGAAAGTTTCGTCCCGAAACTTTACGCACAAAACACTTCTACCATAGAAGGAAAAGAAAATAACCAAGGGTTATCGAATGCTTACCGAGCACAACTAGGAGAACAAATGAGGATGCGCCTCCCTCATAGCTGACTCCAACTCCCAAGTCGCGCTCTCCACGTCTTGGTTTTTCCACAGAATCTTTACCATCGGTATTGTCTTTTTCCGCAACACTCGATCTTGCACATCCAAAACACGGATAGGAACTTCCACGTAGGAAAGGTTAGGCTCCAACTGGGGCACTGCATCCAGCACTTGTCTGTCACTTAGCACACACCTCCGCAGTTGGCTCACGTGAAAAACATCGTGCACGCTAGGAAAATTTGCGGGCAATTTCAACTTGTAGGCTGACACACCAATCCGCTCCACAATTTCAAATGGTCTCACATACCTTGGGTCCAACTTATGGTTCTTACCGAACCTCTTCACTCCAACCATCGGGGAAACCTTAAGGAAAACCATGTCCCCCACAGAAAATTCCAAAACAGACCTACGCCGATTGGCGTTCTTCTCGTATCGCTCTTGAGCTATCCGAAGCTTCTCTCGAATAAGCTTTACAGAGAATTCCATTTCTTCTAAGGCATCTGGACCTAACATCGGCCACTCACCAACCTCAGCCCAAAAAAGAGGAGTTCTACATCGTCTTCCATATAGCGCTTCGAAAGGAGCCATTTGCAGACTCTCTTGATAACTATTATTGTATGTGAACTCCATCAACCTCAAGCGTTCATCCCACGCTCCTCCGTGGTCTAATATATAACAACGGATCATATCTTCCACAATCTGATTAACACGCTCCGTTTGACCATTGGTCTGTGGATGATATGCGGTAGAATATCTCAAGTCAGTTCCAATCCTTCTTGAAAGCTCTTCCAGAAACGAGACGTAAACTTGGAGTCTCGATCTGATACTATACTTACGGGTACTCCATGTAACCTGATAACTTCATTCAAATATAGCTCCGCTATCTTCTTCATCGAGTAACCAATCTGAAAGGGTACGAAGTGTGCACACTTTGTTAATCTATCAACAATCACCCAAACAGAGTCATGCCCTCGGGGAGATCTCGGCAAACCAGTAATGAAATCCATTGAGATACTTTCCCACTTCCAAGTTGGAATCTCTAAAGGCGCTAACTTTCCACCAGGCCTTCCATGATCAGCCTTAACTCTTTTGCACGTAAAGCATTCTGACACAAACCTTGCAATGTCACCCTTCATCCCAATCCACCAGGCAATCTGTTTCAAGTCCTTATACATTTTTGTAGACCCTGGATGGTAGGCCACACTTGAACCGTGTGCCTCACTGCACAACTTAACTCGAATATCTCGAAAATTGGGGATGCAAAATCTACCGCGGTACTTTAGAGTACCCGCGTCATCGATCGAAAAGTCAGGCAGCTCCCCCTTCTCAGTTTTATTATGAAGGTGCAGTAGATCAGGATCGTCCTTTTGATGAAGCCTCGTAAGAGAAATCCATGAAGGCTCAGACACTTCCAAACTGCTTGGCGAGTCACATCTACCAACTGAAATATCCATTAAAAGGAACTCTTCTACTAACAACTCAGTGGAGAGATTGAAAATTTTCCCTGTCTTCCTGCTTAAGGCGTCGGCTACCACGTTAGCCTTACCCGGATGATATAAGATCTCCACTTCATAATCAGCCACATACTCTAACCATCTGCGCTGGCGCAAGTTCAACTCCTTTTGAGTGAAAACGTACTTCAAACTCTTATGATCTGTATAAATCTTGCACTGCGCGCCATACAACAAGTGTCTCCATAATTTCAATGCATAAATAACTGCTGCGAATTCTAAGTCATGCGTAGGGTAGTTCCTTTCATGAATCTTAAGTTGTCTTGACTCATACGCAATCACTTTTCCTTCTTGCATCAGCACACAACCAAGACCCACGTGGGATGCGTCCACGTAAACGGCATAGTCTAATCCTTCCGTAGGCAATGTCAATATCGGAGCAGTGCACAGTCTATTCTTTAGCTCTTGGAACGCTTCTTCGCACTTATCGCTCCACACAAATGCTGCATTCTTCTGCGTCAATTTGGTCAATGGCGCAGATAACGTAGAGAAACCCTCTACAAATCTTCTATAGTAGCCAGCCAACCCTAGGAAGCTTCTTATTTCTTTGGGTGTGGCAGGCCTCGTCCATTCCATAACTGCGGCTATCTTTTCTGGGTCGACAGAGATTCCGTCCTTGTTAACCACATGACCCAGAAAAGAAACCTGAGGCAACCAGAACTCGCATTTACTTAGCTTGGCGAACAACTTATGGTCCCTCAAGGCAGATAAAACTAGACGCAAATGTTGGTCATGCTCCTCAACATTGCGTGAATACACCAACACATCGTCTATAAATACGACCACAAACTTGTCCAGAAAGTCCTTGAAAACCCTGTTCATCATGTCCATAAAAGCTGAAGGTGCGTTGGTCAAACCAAACGACATCACCAAAAATTCAAAATGTCCATGTTTGGAACGGAAGGCAGTCCGCGGGATATCTGATTCACGGATCCTTAACTGGTGGTAGCCCGAACGAAGGTCAATCTTAGAGAACACGGCGCTGCCTCGCAGTTGATCAAACAAATCATCTATCCTTGGCAACGGATACCTATTCTTGATCGTTACCTTATTTAGCTCTCTATAATCGATGCACAACCTCATCGATCCATCCTTTTTCTTGACGAACAAAATGGGAGCACCCCAAGGCGAAGAACTCGGCCTTATAAATCCGTTCTCAAGCAACTCGTCTAACTGGATATGCAACTCCTCCAGTTCGCGTGGGGCCATCCGGTAAGGCGTCTTGGCAATAGGACGCGTACCCGGCTCCAAATCTATAACAAACTCCACGTCTCGATCAGGCGGGAGACCAGGAAGATTAGCTGGAAAGACATCAGGATAATCACGAATCACCGGGATCTCCTCCAAACACGGCAAACTAACCTTGGTTTCTAAAACCGAAACCAAACAAGCAAAACATCCGGAATCTACAAGCTTCCGAGTACATACTGCCGATATAGTCGGAGAATCCTGGCGCGGATAACCGTAAACACTCCCGGGCTGACCGTTGTCCATCCTGAAGTCCAAGCGTTTACCCTTGCATTGGATCACAGCATCATATCTGGACAACCAGTCCAAGCCTGGGATCACATCGAAGTCTTCCAGATCCAACAGCTTCAAATCAGCAAACGCGAGAAAATCGCCTAACAAAATCGGACAACTCTAAATACCCTGGTCCGAAACTACAGACTCGCCTGAAGGGAACTTGACACAGAACGCATCACCAACACGATCGAGATCCAACCGGTAACGCTCTACGAAGGCCCTAGCCACAAATGAGTGGGTAGCGCCGGAATCGAACAAAACATGCGCCCAGCGGTTCTTTACCTTAAATCGTCCTATAAAATTGCACACGCGACTAAGGAAGCGAACGCTCAAAACTATAACTATGAGCTAAACATTAGAACTGGGGAAGAATCTAACCTGATATCACTTGCGTGGACGTCTGAGCTTCGTCCATAGAGACCACGTTCAACTTTCCTTTCCCCTTATCCACTCGCTGCGGCGGCGGCAAGGCCTGAAGAGGAACTGGCTGCAGAGTAAGCTGAGCTTGCGGGCACTGATACTTGAGATGACCCACTTGACCGCACAAGAAACAACTTCTAGTCTTCTTCCAGCAATGGGCATCATCGTGCCCCGGCTTCTTGCATACCGAACAAAGCAAATCTTTCTTTTGGACACCTTGGATCGCATGAATCTGCTCTTTCCTTTGAGCTCCTAACCTTTGATAACATCTTTCCAATGGATGGCCCGGTCGGCCACAGAAACTGCATACCTCCTTGTTTCTCTTCCTCGGAGCAGCGTCAGGGACCTGAGCACTCTTACCCTCATCAGATTTTCTTTTATCCTTCCTCAGTTGTTGACCTCGATTCTTGGCATTATCAATTGCCTCTACCTTTAAGGCAGCTTCCACCATACCAGCATAACTTGAGGTCGCATAGGCACTTGCTAATTGCTGGACGTCACTCCTTAGCCCAGCCAGAAATCGCTTGCTTCTATTTTCATCGGAACTCACCAAGTCTGGGGCAAATCGGCTTAGCTTACTAAACTCGATTTCGTACTCACTAACCGTGATCTGCCTCTGCTTTACGTGCAGAAAATCATTCATCAGACGGTCCCTCTCGACCGATGGCAGAAACTTGCTCAGAAGTAGCTCCTTAAAGGACTCCCAGGAACACCCGTCCTTCAGACCTTCTTTCTCCCTCAGCCACCAGCCCTTTGCCAACCCTTTGAGCTGATATGCGACTAACATCACTTTCTGATCATCAGTGATCCCGGAGTATGAGAACATCTCCTCGATTGATATCATCCAATCGTCTAAGACCATGAAATCTGCCTTGCCATCATACGTCGGAGGCCTAAGTCGCTGAAACTGAGAAATAAAGGTCATCTCTGGTGGCACCACGACCGGAGGCACCAGAGGAGCGGGGGGAATAGGGACAGCTTGACCCACCACAGGGTCCTGAACTCTCGGAATCTGCCCTGCCACGACTGCTAACAAGGACTGGACCTGAGACTGCAAATCCCCTACTTGCTTTGACAAGGCTTCATTGCTTTGTCTCAGACCTTCTATCACTGCGCTGCTCTGCGCACCTGATGATTATCCCTCCGACTGGGGAGTCAACCTTGTCGAAGGACGCCTCGACATTCTAATGGAACAACAAAACACTAATTAGACACCTAACTCACCCACTAGAACCAAACAACATAGTACAAACAATACATACTTAAGTACTTGCTCATGCTGCTAACTTGCTCTGGGATTTTTTTGTAATGATGATATGCTTATCCTACGATGATTCACTATCATCACACTAACTCTTGTGCCTAGATCGGGAATGCATGAATTTATATTCTTTTTGACTCAAAATCATGTGTGTACACATGTCATCCTGCAAATCTTTAGCTTGGCACGTTGTGCTTATGCAATGTTATGCTATGCATGATTGTGCTATGCATTCTAAAAAGGCCCTAATGCATGTTATGAGCGGCGTACACATGAAAATATTATGCATCCCATACTACATAACATTTCCATGCAACGAAAAAGAAAACGTGCTAGCCGCATTCATGTGGTGAGGTTATGCATCCCATACTACATAACCCTCACATGTTGCCTCCTATGGTGGATCCATATACAAACACATAGTATGCATCCCATACTACATATTATTCCTTGTATACTTCATGTCATGCTATGAGTGTAGTGTTCGTGCTTCAGCCAAGACATGCTGATGACATATCGGTGTGTGTATGGTATGATTCTAAACACCTAACACTTACAGGGACAGGTTGCCCGACAATTTGTCAAGCAACCTCCCTCTGATACCAACTGTCACAACCCGCATTTTCTCATAAAAAAATAAATCAGAGCATGAGATAACTACGAGCTGTGATGCCACGTCAAGCAGGGGATAACTGCTGACGCTCAGGCGACACTCTAATCCTTCAAATCATAAGTTAAAATGAATAGAAAACTGATTTTTAAATTAATTGCCCGTATCCCTCGGCTCAGTGGATCAGATAGTCCACGGTTTGAAAACTATTTTTTTATACGTAGCGGAAAAATACTTCATTTATGCTAAACATCCTAAAAGAGCGCATAAGCGTCCTAAGAGGACAACTTACACTATGCAAGACCCTAGATTTCAATTTATAATATTTATAAGGAAAACCATCTTTTTACGCATTGGAAAATAGAGTTTGAGCTTTTATAAAACATGTTGATCATGCAATACATATAGTAGTTCTATTATAGGGTTTAAAGTAACTAGCAACCTAGCATAAAACATTCCCAGAGAGCAAGTGAAACTACCATAAAACAGGTAAACTAGCAGCTAAGCAAATACTTAATATCACAAAGGAAAATCACCAACTGAGCTGCAGCTCAATTGGTGATGAGAGTTGAAAGAACTCCATAGTTAAGTGTGCTCGGGCAGGAGTAGTACTGGGATGGGTGACCTCCTGGGAAGTTCCCGTGGTGCGGGCTTGACTATCGAGTTTACCTTATGAAAGTGAGGCTGTGGCCACCAACAACCCGCCTGTGGATGGAGAGGGGTTGGGGTGCTTGGGCTGCAGCCCGGTAGGGTCGCCTAGAGCGGAGCCGTGACGCTGTCACGTTGGATCGGCTAGGGGCCTTACAATAAAAAGTGCACTTTTTATGTAACAGCCCGGCCCATGGCACTCAGAGGCTGCGCACAGCATGGCCCAAGCTCCGGCACTGCTACAGGGCTGCAGCCCAATACACCCCAACGCCTCTCCCGCCTGTTTCTCAGCAAGGCGCGTTGTTGGCGCTAGGTTTCGAACCCGCAACCCTTGATAGCCACTCTTCCAACAGGGCTCATCACCAACTGAGCTGCAGCTCAGCTGGTGATGAGCCCTGTTGGAAGAGTGGCTATCAAGGGTTACGAGTTCGAAACCTAGCGCCAACAACGCGCCTTGCTGAGAAACAGGCGGGAGAGGCGTTGGGGTGTATTGGGCTGCAGCCCTGTAGCAGTGCCGGAGCTTGGGCCATGCTGTGCGCAGCCTCTGAGTGCCATGGGCCGGGCTGTTACAATGAAGCTTCTTCCTCGAAGAATGCAGTCTCTACTAGACCCATATTTCAAAAGGTCAAGCAGGAGAACATAAGGCAAAGATACAACAGGTTAGACTATTGGTGCTGTGGCAAGGTTGGTCACTTTGTCATCGACTGCTAGTTTAATCACAGAAATGTTGCAACCCTCATGTTGGCAATATGAGAAAGACCGCTCATAATGCTAATACTTGTAGGGGGAGTTTCCTAACACGAGACCAAGGACCCAAACATGTTTGGGTTACTAAGGTAAACTGATTTATAATTCCAGGTATGTCCAAAGGCCACCAAAATGCCTATCTAGTATTTGGACAGTGGATGCTCTCAGCCCATGACAGGGACAAGAAGCCTATTTCAGAACTATTCTCCAGTCGTGAATGGGCCAAAGGTCATCTTTAGAGGTTCAGACCGAGGAATTACTAAAGTCTATGATATGATCACTAATGATAGTGTATCCTTCTCAAATGTAGCTTATGTTGAAGGATTGGAACAATCTCACAAGCATAAGCCAACTCTGTGATAAAGGATACATAGTTGAATTCCATGTTGATAAGTGCTTGATAAAGTCTTTTGACAATATGGAAACAATTCTATCAGGCACTCGAATCAGAAACATATTTTGTTTAAATTTCATTTGTATAGACTCCTCTACACCAGTGTGTGTTTTAGTAAAAGATAGTGTGTCACTTTGTGACCAATGACATAAGAGACTAGCACATATTAATTTCAAAACCATTAGTAAATTATTTTCACTGAATTTAGTATGTGATGCCCCAAATGTGAAGTACGTCAAAGATAGACCTTGTCATGCATGTGTAAAAGGCAAGCAAACAAGGGATACCTTTAAAAGCATTATTGGCAAAGATTCTAATAGATGTATTCATCTACTTCATATGGACTTGTTTGGTCCATTGCAAATTAGAAGTTTGGGAGGTAAGGATTATACGTTGGTAATTGTTGATGATTACTTGTGCTTTGCGTGGGTGTTCTTTCTGAAACACAAGTCAGATACCTTCGACATCTTTACTAATTTTGTCAGGCAGGTCCAGAATGAATACAACTGTTCCGTAGTCAAAATCAAAAGTGACAATGGAACAGAATTCAAGTCTGGGTCCATGACAGAATTCTATGAAAGCTTGGGTATCTTTCATGAGTTTTCCTCTCCTCATACTCCACAATAGAACAGAGTGGCTAAGAGAAGGAATAGAACACTCAAAGTGGCCTGCAAGACCATGTTGAGTGATGCCTCACCTCTGGAATATTTCTGGGCTGAAGCCGTCAACACTGCATGCCACGTGCAAAATTGAGCACTCATAAATAAAAACCATGATAAGACACCTTACAAACTTCTAAAAGACAGGAAACCGACTGTCTCATATTTTAGAATTTTTGGTTGTAAGTGCTTCGTGCTTAATAATGGCAAGTATCATACTACCAAGTTCAGTGAAAAGAGTTTTGAAGATATTTCTGTAGGATATAGTAGCCATACTAAGGCATATATGATATTTAATAGAAAAACTCTAGTTGTAAAAGACTCCATACATGTTGTATTTGATGAGACGAGCTTGCTGCAAGGCAACTCTTCTAATGTGTTCATTGAAGATGCAGGTACAAAGTTGAAAGAACATGCTTGGATGAACCGTCTGAAGATAAAGGTGAAAAGTTCATCAAGATCACCACTCCAACCCCTATTGGAGAGGTTAATGATCAAGATGAAGAAATATTCCAAGTTGATGAAGTCATTCCGGTGATTGAAGATATTCCAGATGTAAGGACTCTAGAGCTCAGACATCTGAAGGATCACCCCCATGGACCAGATCATAGGAGATCCCCGGGATGGTGTCAGAACTCATCGAGGTATAACTAACGGGAATTTATATTTATGTTTTCTCTCACATGTTGAACCAAAGAAGTTTGAGGAAGCAAACTCAAACGCATCTTGGATTGTGGCGATGGAAGAAGAACTAAATCAGTTCAAGCGTTTCCAAGTATGGAAACTTGTTCCAAGACCCAAAGGTAAGAATGTCATTGGGACAAAATTTGTCTACCAGAACAAGATGGACGAGGATGGAACGATCGTAAAGAAGAAGGCTAGACTCATCGCCAAAGGATATCGTCAAGAAGAAGGAATCGACTTCGACCAGACGTATTCTCCAGTGGCAAGGCAGGATGCCATCAGGTTATTCCTAGCATATGCAACACTTAAGGGCTTCACCGTCTATCAAATGGGTGTGAAGTCTGCCTTCCTTAATGGTGACATAAAAGAAGAGGTATATGTGGAACATCCTCCATGTTTCATTGATTCTAACTTTCCTGATCATGTTTACTTATTGCATAAAGCTTTATATGGTCTGAAACAAGCTCCTTGAGTTTGGTATGAGACGATATCTAGCTTTCTTCTTGAGAACAAGTTCACAAGGGGAAAGATAGATAAGACATTTATTCTTAGGGAAATAAAAGGCAAGATTTTGCTTGTGCAAATCAATATTGACGACATTATTTTTGGCTCTACTGACGACAACCTCTGCAAGAAGTTTTCAAAACTTATGCAAGGAAAGTTTGAAATGAGCAGTGTGGGCGAGCTGAAGTATTTCTTAGGGCTTCAGGTGAAACAATCTGAAGATGAAATTTTCATCTCGTAGACTAAGTTCACCAAAGAACTAATTAAGAAATTCGGAATGGAGAACGCAACCTCGATGAGGACTCCAATGGGGTGAACTATGTCTCTGGACAAGGATGAGAAAGGGAAACTTTTTGATGAAACCAAGTACAAAAGATAATTGGATCCTTGCTATACCTTACAGCCAGTAGACCCGACATAATATTTTCAACAGGTGTATGTGCTAGATTTCAAGTGAACTCTATGGAATCTCACTACGCTGTTGCAAAGTGGACCTGAATTGAATCCAGAAGGTAAGCTGCTTGTAGATGTCATTGGGAAAATTCTTCTCTGCAAGACCAGTTCTATAAGGGATATCTCACTCAACTTCTTTGACATCATGCAAGCCATTGTCTGCAGGAAAAAATATCAGTTTGGGATGTTAATTCTAGATAAGATAAAGGAAATCATCAAGGCTCCCAATTATGCTAGGATTATTTCTCTTCTACTTCATGAAATCAATCCAGAAATCTTCAAATTCTCTAAAGGAACAGTCCTCCATCACATGAATAAAGTCTCTAATTCATCCATTCAAAGATGGGATTTGAAACTGCAGAATGCAGCTCAATCTGCCAGATCTCACGACCTTCCAGCTATAGAGGACGGGACCCCATCTCTCTCTCCACTTCAGGTTGCCAGCTCCTCTAATGTACCTATTGAGGGGGAGCCTGCTCCTTTTGTTCCAGAAAGGATTCCTTCCCCTCCAGCTGTTACCTCTCCTCCACCATCCACACCTGAACAAGTTCCATCAGAAGGCTAACTCCAAGAAACACTTCTATCCACTGAAGCAGCAATAAATGAAATGATTGAGGAATTGACTGCTGATGAACCTCTTCCCCATCTTCCAAAAGATCAAACTGCTAAAATTCCGAAGCAATCCACTCCAGTACCATCTCCAACACATACTCCATCATCTCCTATTCAGTCTCCTATTGCTGACAAAGAGAAGGTTGACACTATTTTGCTTTCTGATGAGCTAGACCAGTCACCTAAACCAGCTGAAGCCCCATTGAGGAACCTAGACTTCACCATCCCCGTAGTCACTGATGAAGGGGATGCCCTAATTCATACTACCAGAGCTGATAGCTCTGTAGTAATTGAAGAGATAGCTCCATGGTTTGCTCCTCCTCCTCCAGTTCCTTGTACCTTTACTGTTGCTCCTCCTGCTGCCAATGATTTGATGGGTTGTTTGTACATCTTCTACAGGATCAAAGGAAGTATTTTGATGATTCTCTCAAGGCTATAACTGATAAAGTAACTGCTCTAGAGAAAGAGATGAGCAGAGGGTTTGCTGAGATTCAACATAACACAGATCAACTCAGACATCTATTCTATATTAGTGGCAAAGCTCTCGATCACACTATCACTAGTGTTGGTCAGGTCATGGAGGAAGGTGTCACTATTGCCAACAACCAGATTTAATTAGATAAGAGAGCAGAAGCGACCAAGACAAAGATCTGTGAAGAAGTTGGGACTTTCAAAGAAGATACCATCAATAAACTGACAGTAGAAGTCAGAAAGGGGGAAAGCTTAGTGAAGGAATATCTACAGAAATCAGACGCAGTCAAGCACACTCTCTAGGAAGAGAAGATGAAAGAGATTGATGATGATGTGCTAGGCCAGATTCATAGTGTGAAATTTCATACCTATAATACAACAGTTTGGATGCACAATCAGATTCTTCCTGAGTTTGCAATAGATCCAAATGTCATTCCTCACCATCTGAACCCCTTAGCTACTGCTGCTCTAGCTCAAGCTCAACAACCTTCTTCTCTCTTAGGCCTGAAGGCTCAGGTGCTCTTCCTACAGACTCTTATGCCCAGGTTTGGGGAGCTGACCCAGCAGATATTTTCCTTCAAGCTCCTCCAGATATTCACATTCCCAAGAAGAGAAAATATGGTGATGGTGCCTCAGCTAGCAGGTCAATCCCAGTTCCTGATTCAGAAAAGAGGAAAGCTCAAGAGTTTGCTGAAATCTGGTCCCCAACTTCAAAGTCCCTCATTCTAGATACTCTCAAGCTTGTCTTAGACTTATATGAAGACGGGAATGATCATTACAGCTCCCAGGAATGGGAATTGTATGAAATGTCAATGACTAAGATAAGGCTTTATGACAGAGAACATGACAGGAACAACCCTTATGTTCCTTCTAAGCCACCCAAGTACTATCCTAAACCCTTCAGCTACCAAAGAAGACAGCAAGAGAAGAAGGACAAGCAGCACCATCAAGTTTAAGCATAAATGATTATGAGAGTGTGGAAATGATCTGTGTAGAAATGATGTTTTAGACAATCATTTTTATATAATTCTTAATTTTGATCATATACCCTTTGTTTATACTCTTATGTTTGCTTACACTGTTTTCTCTACTGCATATCTAGCTCTTTTTATGTTTATATAATTCACCTTATTGTAAAGGGTTCTGACTTTTACAAATAGGGGGATATTGTTGGGTATTGTATCCATATTAACCCAAATTTGGTGAAGTCACCCTTGAACTAAGATGAATTAAGTTGTATTTGATGTTTTGGTTGAGTTATGTGTTTGCAGGATTATATTGCCAAGTGAAGACCAATGTCAGTCTACAATGGGTCACCAAATACAGGACCATACAATGTAATCCCTCATTGTGTGATCCATGGTGTTGACTCATGTGTAGCTTGTCTATTGGGATACACTTCATTTTCAAGCACCAGGACTGATTGGAAAAAGAATCGTTACTGAATTCATTAAAGAAGAGAAAATTCTGTGGAAGGAATTTTTGCTAAGTATTTTACTCGAGGAGTTGCTTATATACTCGAGTGAAACACTTTGTCAACACATGAGTAAGTTTATCTATACTCGAGTAAGGGAATTAGCTCTCGAGTAGTCAAATTATAACTCGCGAGTAGCCAAGTCAATTACTCGAGTAGATCATCTCTTATTCTCGAGTTAACAGAATTTCCTCTCTGAAAAATTTTCTAAGTCATTTACTCGAGTAGTCATATTAGTACTCGAGTATATTAGTCTTTTCTCTCGAGTTACAGAAGACAGGATTTCGTCTTATTTTACTTCACTCTAGTAGTTAAGTTCATGTACTCGAGTAGTTCATCTACTACTCTAGTAGTCTAGATTAAATACTCAAGTGATAATTTTTCTCCCTCAAAATTTTTCTAGTCCATTGCTCTAGTAGTAATATACATATACTCGAGTAGTTTATTTCCTCTTGAGTAGTCCAGTTCCACTACTCGAGTAACCCAGATTTTTCTCTCAGAAATTTTTCTAAGTCTTTGACTCGAGTATTCCTTCTACCTCTCAAGTAGTTAATTTCTATTCTCTCGAGTAGTATTTCTTGTACTCGAGCAGTTCAAATATATTAGCACTCGAGTAAGTCTTTGTGTACTCGAGTAGTTGCTCATTATTTCTTGACTTTCTCTAAGTCATTTACTCGAGTAATCTCCTTATATTCTCTCGAGTAATCATAATAGTACTCTAGTAGGTAATTGTTCTCTCGAGTATTTCAGTCAATCTTTTCAGAAATTCGCTAAGCCTAGATTCGATAGAAAATTCAAATAGCCTTGATGTGATTAGTCCATGTGTATGTCATTAAGGCTAATTATGACGTTAGGGAAGATCTTATATAAGGTATTGTCAAAACCGACTAACCCTAAGAAGTGTTGTCAAGAATTATTCGAAGTATTCTGAATCTCATTCTCTCTGTCTAAAAAAATGGAAGCCACCGCCACCGACCTTCATCGCGCATAATCGGCTAAGGTTTTCGATACAGAAGAATCAGATCAAGAAGACCAACAGATCGAGATTGTTTTTTCATTCTTCATTATCACTCATATCGTGTGTGTCCAAGGAATTCCAGATCTAGTTCTTGCTGAGATTCTTCTTCAACCTATTCTGACAAAGCAGCAACGATCAAAGAAGAAGATTCAGGCCAACTGTTTCCAGATCTGAGAAAGTTTTACTGTTTGTATTTTTCATATACTCTCAATTTCATTCTTATATGAGATTTCTCTCCAAGTGTTGGAGCATTTTGCCTCCGAGTTGTAGGAAATTTTTATCTTCCGAGTGTAGATCCGTGTTGTGGATCGAGATTGTAGGAACTTTTTTCCGAGATATAGGATTGGTTTTCAATCCGAGATAGTGGAGTAGCCGAGTCTAGTGCGTTGCTAGATTATGAGGGAAAGTGGATGTACCCAATGTTAGGGAACTACTATAAATATTTTGTCGTCTGTGATTGCTTGGTTGATAATTGTGTGCATAGTTCTCTAAATTTTTATTCTGCAAAAAGACACACAACTCACCTATTCACCCCCCCTCTAGGTGATTTTTGTAGACAACTGAACCCTTTCTGCAGGTTACCAAACAGTGTGGATGGTGGAGTATCTACTATCTTTGCCACTTCTCTAATGACACATATCTTTGTGTCTCAGTCTCTAGTAAGAGACCTAAGAAACTTATCATTTAGCTCATAGTTACTAAAGACCCAACCATAAGTTCTTAGCTCATTAACAGTTCTGAAAAATCTTTCATAGCAGCTAGCTAATGTCTCCTCCCAGATCTGTCTGAAAGCTTCATACTCTTGATTGAGTGTTGACTTTCTATCATCTCTGACTTCCTCAGTAACTTCCATGTAAATTACCAAAGTGTCCCACATTTCCTTTGAGGTCTTTTAGTGCACCACATTTTGAAAGGTGGAGTCATCTACGACACTAACTAAAAAAGTTTGTGCCATCTTATCTGTTGTAGCTAAAATGACTTCATCCTTAGTCATTTCAGTATACTTTTTTGGAGTCTAAATGTTTGCATCAAGGATATATAACTTCATAGGGATGATGGGTCCATCCCTAACTGTTATGTAGATCCTTGGATCAGATGCCCCCAATGAATAATCTGATCCTTTCCTTTCATATACCAAAATTCTCCTTCCAACAGAGAGGAAGTTACATGGATCCTAGCTCTTTGTGATTCTCTCCTGAACCCATCTAAATATTTTGACACCTACCCTGGAGATCTACTCAGACTGTTAAGCCATTATTTAGTAGCATCCCCCTGATATCATTTGAACGTCTTTGAATCCAAGGCTAGCTAATGTAACACACCCTATCCGTCGCATAACATATAGCAGTAGGTCCGGCCGGGGCCCGACGCCATATAACACAGACAGACCAGACGGTTACTCAATGGAAATCATCCAACTAATAACCAATGTCCTACACAGAGTCATTCTAGCGGAAGCAATTTAAAGATACAAATTAAAGAACCCAACATAAGCATGAATGTCCACTACTCAAACCAACAGGAATGATAGTATAATACACAAGTACAACGACCTTAAGGCCTTACAATTGTTTACTCAAATTACATGTTTTTCAAACCTCGGCGCGCAGGCCGGTCACACATGAATAAAGCAAGTAAACACTCAATATTTAGGCCTTCGAGGGCCGGCACAGCAACTTGGGCTTTTGCTTGCTATTTATCACTTGGCTTCGTAGTACCTGCAAGCAACAATCCACCGCACTATGGCAAACAAAATCAACGGTCAGCTATGCTGACCAAATTATAACGATCCCGCCCCCAAACTCGGGGTGGCGATGCACCTTCCCTGCACTTCGTTAGCATAACCAAGCAGTATAGTGAATAAACACTTCATCACAGGCGTAGGCACACACGACCACACACCTCATGCTCTCAGGGCACATTCTCGGTGAATACGATCAAAGTCCGCTGACTCACCACCGCCCCTTAGACTGCAATATCTCGTGAGCATTTGGTCTTTTTGGCCACTCCTAAGACTATCCATCTATGCCAACGGCAAGTGTCATGTACCGTTAGGTCTCTTTACCGAATGACATAGAGCGGGTACGGTTCGGCCTAACCCGTTGCTACCACCGCAACGTAAACTTAAGCTGTCTATGCGGGTCAAGCTTCCCCGAGTCCCGTATTGTTTACACACATCACATAACCCAGTAATGTTCAGGTTGGCTCCCAGGCCACCATGTTGGCAGAATCACGCATCTGCCCAGTTTTCCGGGTACACCTTAGAATTAATCCCCAAGGCTCCTTATTGCAATCTACTACGTAGAAAACCCGAAAAACAAACATTTGTGCGGAGTCTTTTCCGTCCATTCATGCAATGCAACATCACCGATCCAGACCAACTTGTCCGGGTAGGCTTCACACATCATGCCTATATCCATTCTCGATTACAGACTCTACATGTACACAACGGGGAATATTCATGTCTACCCAAAGGAACGCATCAAACACACCGCAAACTTGCGTGAGCGGGCTTCCTATGCAAAGAAAAGAGGACTTCACATTTTCTAGGATGAAAATCGTTATCATAGCATTCTTCCTTGGTGCCATGAAAATCTTTGCATGTGGAAAGCACCGCAATCTCCTTGCCTCCGTAGATCCGAAGACGGCTCGCGATTTGGAGCTCGAATCTCTGTCGGTAAGCGGATCTAGCCTCCTTTCTTTTTCCTTGCTCTCCCCTCTCTCTAGACTTTAGAAAGAGAATAACCCAAGTGAAATGGGGTTTTCTAAGCCCTAAACTCGGGTATATCCAAGCAAGAATATCCCCCAGCCGTCAGATACTAAAATAAGGAAACGAACGACCACGATTCGGGCCTGAAATGCAAAATCTGTGCCGAACACGGCCTGTGACACGCCCATGTCTAGGGCCGTGTTCCCCATTCCCCATCGAAACCAACGCGTCCCAAAAACTACATGGGCACCCGACACGCCATTATCGAGCCTGACACGCCCATGTCAACTAGTACACGGCCGTGTTCTCGGCCGTGTTCTCCCATCGACATAGGACCAAGAATAACCCGAGATGAATACGGGTCTTGGACACGCCCGTGTCCTATTTGACATGCCCGTGTCTACACGACATGGCCCGTGTTCCGACCTATGTAACAACCATGCCACGGCCTAGCTTCAACCCATGAAGGACACAGCCTAGGACACGCCCGTGTCTCAGGCCGTGTTCACTGCTCGATGATCGTCGACTCCAAAATTCATCGACCTCTCGGCCAGATCGTCGACCCGAGCACGACATGCCCTGGGACACGCCCGTGTCCCAGGCCTTGTGACCTCTACCAAGTTCCAAACTTGGTCTGAAATGCTACTCGTCGCTCTTTTGAGTTTTGGGGCATTACAGCTCTCTCCCTCTTAAAAGAATTTCGCCCCGAAATTACAATAAGGGAAATAACGCGCAAAACTAAAATGGTACCTGAGTGGAATAACTTCGGGTACTCCTTAAGAATGGTATGCTCTCGCTCCGAAGAGAGCTCTTCCCGACCGTAATTATCCCAACGGACCTTGACCATCCTGATCTCTTTATTGCGTAGCCGCTTGACTTCCGAGTACTCAATACGTACGGGCTTGACCTTTGTCGTCAACCCATTATTGACCGACACTGGATCGACCATAATCACTTGTGAAGGCTCTTGCACCGCCTTTCGCAGCACCGATATGTGGAATGCATCGTGTAGACCACTAAGCTCCACTAATAGCCTCAATCGATAAGCTGTTTCACCAATCCACTCCAGAACCTCAAACGGTCCAAGGTACCTCGAGCTTAGCTTCTTCAAGCGCCACACCCGCGAGATACCCTTAAACGACTTAATCTTCAAGAACACCCAATCTCCAACAGCGAACTCCACGTTCCTATGCTTGGCATTATAGTACTTAGCCTGGCGGTCCTGAGCAATTAGCAACCTCTCTCGAATCGTTCGAACCAACGACGTAGCATCCTCCACCTCTTGGCGCTTGTATAACTTTAACTCACCCATTTCCAGCCAAGACAATGACGTGCGACATCTTCTACCATAAAGGGCCTCGAAGGGCACCATTTAAATGCTCGCATGGAATCTATTGTTGTACGCAAATTCCACCAAGTATAGGTGGTCTTCCCACTGCTTCTCAAAATCTAGAACGCACATGTGAAGCATGTCTTCCATCGTCCTATTGACCCTCTCGGTCTGCCCATCCGTTTGTAGATGAAAGGCTGTGCTGAAACTCAATTTTGTTCCCAACATCTGCTGCACCAGCCTCCAATCATTGGACGTGAACTACCCATCTCGGTCACTAATGATGCTGCGGGGCACACCGTGAAGCCGTACTATGTTATCCACATATAACTTCTCTCGTTTCTCCACGGAATCATCCTTCCTATGCGGAGTTAAGTCCGACACCTTTGTTAGACGATCTACGACCACCCAGATGGCGTCGTTCCCTTTTTGCGACCTTGGCAACCCGTGCACAAAGTCTATAGTAATGTCGTCGAACTTCCACTCCAGAATATGCAAGGAATTCAAGAATAATCCCGGCTTTTGGCATTCTGCCTTCACCAAGGCGCATGTCTGACACTTCGTCACGTATAGTGTCACATCCTTCTTAAGTTGAAAGATATGGTACCTAAACACCTAGAGGGGGGGGTGAATAGGTGACCTAAACCTTTTTGCAATTTTGTTGGCAGCTCAACAGTTATTTCACAGATTATTACAACTAACAGCAATTACAGAAATAAACAGTAATTCCACAGCACAGCACAAAAGACACACTAATTTATAGTGGTTCCCCAATCTTTGGGTACATCCACTTTCCCCCTTCGCCTATCTAGCAGTGTACTAGATTCGGCCAAACTTCTCCACTAACTCAGAACCCAACTAGGTTCCTACCTCAGGCCCAAAGCCTTACACTCAGCCAAAAGGCCTACACTCAGCCACCCAGGCCTACACTCAGCCAATTAAGGCCTACACTCAGAGTTCTTCAACTCCTACACTCAGGCAAGCAAGCCCTACCCTCAGCCTTTATAATATAGGCTTACAATTCTCTCAGATCCAATGGATCCTACAAGTTAAAATAGAAAGTACAATAGCTAACTCTACAACTCAGAAAATAAGAGAGGAGTTGAGAGATTCTTGAAGAGTTCTTGGAAGAACTCAGTTAGATCCAAACTGACTTAGCTTCCTTCAAAGCTTCTTGATTAGAACTGAATTAGTCTGAATCTTCTGCAGTTGTTCCTTGACCTCTGCTTCTTGAAATCCAGATGACTCTGAATTCTTCTTCTCAGCCTTAGTTCCAAAGACTGAATACTTGGTTGGAGCTCTCTCTCTCCAACTTCTTAGATCTGCCGATGCACAGCAAGATCTTCTTGTGTTGATACTCAATATACCACTTTTACAAAGATCTGAACTCTCTCTGTCAAAAACTTTTTCAACTACTTCTATATCACTTTATCAATCTTTCTATCAATCAGATTCTGTAAACTATGGGTGCCTATTTATAGGCTTCCTTCATGGTAACCGGCTGGTCCGGTTTATAACAGACTTCTGATTTCTCTGACAGTTGCTGTAGACCGGCTGGATCGGCAGCTGTCATGTCAACCAGTCACTTCTTGAAATTCTCTAACTGTCAAATAGTGTCGAGACTTTCTGTTCTTAAGTGTCGACACTTATAGGCCAAGTGTCGACACATGTTGTGTAAGTGTCGACACAAGTCTACAAGGTGTCGACACAATTCCTTGTATGTCTCGACACAGATTCTTCTGCATGTGTCGACACTGAAGTTGAGTGTCGACACAAGTACTTGTACTTCATTCATTAACTGTATTCTTCTAAGTGTCGACACAGCTCCTTTGTGTCGACACATCTTCATGTGTTGAAACTGTCAAGTGTCGACACTGCTTCTTGGTGTCGACACAGCTCCTTTGTATCTTCAGCTGAGTGTCGACACATTTCTTTAGTGTCGACACTTGTACTTAGAATATTTTGTAACTTTTCTGTTCTTTGCTAAGTGTCGACACAGCTCCTTGTGTCGACACTTTCTTCAAGTGTAGAGTCTCCTGGTTGTGTGTCGACACATTGTGCTGAGTGTCGACACTTTCTTCAAATACTGACTCTTCAGCATAGTGTCGACACATTGTGTTGAGTGTCGACACTTACTTCAAATACTGAGTCTTTAGCTAAGTGTCGACACATTGTACTGGGTGTCGACACTTTCTTTAAGTGTTGACTCTTCTGCATAGTGTCGACACATTGTGTTGAGTGTCGACACTTGTACTTGGATTCTGCAGACTTTTGTTGAGTGTCGACACAGCTCCAAGTGTCGACACTTTCTGGTGTTGACTCAGCTCTTCTAGGTGTCGACACTTCTGCTAAGTGTCGACACAGCTTTTCTGCATACTTCTTCACTGAGAGTCGACACAGCTCCAAGTGTCGACACTTTCTGACTGGTGTCGACTCTTCTTCCCAGGTGTCGACACAATGACTCCAAGTGTCGACACTGCTTGTCTGGGTGTCGACACAAGCTTTCTCAAGTGTCGACACTTTCCCTCTGGGTGTCGACACATGGACTTAGAAACTTTTAGCTTCAGTCCAGTGTATTCCTAACCTGCACAAGTAACTCAAACAAACATCAAATACATTATGATGTATATCATTGAGTTAGGTGAGGCTTCTTCAAATCAGGTACATTTGACCAATGTACCCAACAATCTCCCCCTATTTGGAGAAGTCATAACCCTTAGTCAATGATATACACCACTCATAATTAAAAATTATAAAATGATGTAAAACATGTATATGTCAACAGAGTTAAACTTAAACATGTAATAAAGCACACATGTATACTCATTCAGCATTATAGAACAAACAAGAATTAGACACATTCATCTGAACAATCATGAAATTTATTTAACAAAAATTGTTCAAACATTGTTGTTAATACATTTTCAATGATTTACACAAAATGTTTGATGTAACAGATTACAACATTCTTCAGTTTAATCTTAGTCTAATTCTGCTCTGGTTCTTTTATGACAATGCCTTTTCCAACTTGCACTTTGGCCTTTACAGCAGCAGCAGCAGGCTCAGCTTCAGCAGTCTTCTTCCCTTTGGAGTCCTTCTTTTTCTGTTCTTCAGCCTTGATTTTTTGCCTCTCAAAGTAATGATAGGGCTTAGGAAAGTACTTGCTAGGCTCCACAGCTGTTGGAGGTAGCTTTCCTAACTTAGCCTTTCTTCTATGTTGGACAATGGCTTCCTGCCTACTTTCATGCTTCCTCCATTCTGCCTCTGAGAACCACTTGTTCCTCTCATGGGCATTGTCCTTGGCCGCTTTCCAGGCTGTGAGAATGATGTTCCTAGAAGTAGGGCTCCACTGTTCAAAATCAGGTTTTTGCTCAGCAAGTTCCCTGAACTTCTTCTTTGATAGCCTAGTCTCTTCTTCTTTGTCCAAAGCCTCTTGCATAGCAGCTGTAATAGGTTGAACAACCTTTTCCAGAATAACATTGGGCTTGCCAGCAGTTGGACTATACATTGTGCTTACATCGGCATGAACCATTTCAAAATCTGGAGGTGGATAGATCACCTGAGCTACTTCCTGTTGCTCACCTCCAAGATATGCACTTTGAATACCAGATTCAGCAACTTCATTGTCATCACACAGGGGAGGATATCCAAGTGTAGCCCTTATTGAATTTGAAATCCATTTTGCATGCTCAGAACTGGCCTTGACTAACACTCTCTCCCCCTTTATGACTTCTTGTGTTACATGATCTCTCACATCATCTTTCTGGAACCTGATTTGGCTATCCAAATACCTTATTCCATCCTTAAAGAAAGGTCTAAGCTTTGTAAGCTGTTCAGAAATGACCTTCTGTGATTCTTTGATTGCATTCTTGACAGCAGCAATTTCTTCCTGAAAGACCTTATCAAATTCAGTCTTGGCAGCAGCAGAGGATGTTGAAGGTTCATCAGACTTACTCTTCAGTGCAGTGACTATTGCATTGTGGGATGCAGTCAAATTATCATTCATTCTGAGTTGATTCTCCAGCACATAGCCTTGCTTTAGTGCTATATCATCCACTTGAGTCTTTATTGTCTCTTGATGTTTGGCCAGGAATACCACTGCATTTCCACCCTTGTGGAAGCATTCATTCATTTCCTTCTTATTCTGATTCATCTCAAACCTTATTGATTTGATATCTTGAGCTAGATCAAATTGTAGGGACTTTTGGCTTTCATCAATATATGTCTCTATTGCCCTTCTTTGCTCATCCAGCTTTACTTGCATTGCTACCATTAGGCTACTATAATCAGTTGATGGAGCTTGTTGGACTAGTGAGTGTTGAGCTACTGTTTGTAGAGCTTTCTTATAGCTCTGACTCCTTCTTTTGAAGACAAAGAATTTCTTCTTTTGAGCTTGCTCAGCTTCATCATCCTCAGATTCTGATGTACTGGCTATATCCACCCTATCCTTAGGGCTGGATGGTTTTTCAGTTTGCACATCTTGTGTCTTCTCAGTATCTAGCCTTATAGGCTCTTCTTGAACATCCAAGTTCTCCCCCTCAGCAGCAGCATCCTTCTCTTTATCAGCAGCATTCTTTTCCATGTCAAAATCATCTTGATCTAAATTCAGAAATAGATCTTCCATTGTATATTCAGGTGGAGATTGTGCAGGAGATGTACTGTGTTCATCAGCTACAACAGATGTGTCTTGGAGAACAACATCTGGTTCTTGAGTTGCTTGCTGATTTTGCTGAGGGACATCAGACAAATCAGAATCCACTACAGAAAAATCTAATGTATTAAGGTCAAAAAGTACCTCTTGGATGAGGATGGTGGCTTGCTCACTCTCTAGTGTAGTGGGATGTTCTACAGCTGGTGGCTCCCCCTGGATGTCAGCTGGCTCCTGAGGAGCAGGTGACTTCTCTGCAGCCTCATCCTCATGATTATCAGGAGTGAAAACAACATGTTCTTCACTGCCTGAGCTGCTGGAGGACTCCTGAGTCACAGCAGCAGTCTTCCTCTTCTTCCTGGGAGGAGAGTCTTTCTTAGTAACTTGTTTTTCAGGGGTGGTCAATTCCTTTGACAGCACCCTTTCCCACCTGGAGAAGATTCTCATGTCCATCCTTCTCATGTGGTTGATTTTGGTTCCAGCAGCAGTACTCATTACCTCTGGAATTGATCCAGCCAGGTAGAGACTTAGTATCCTGCCCAGATTGGGCTTCTTCAGACTTTCCTTCACTTTCTCAAAGACAATCATAGACCAATCTGTTCTTAGATTGAAGATAATTCTGGTCATGACATTGAACATGGAGGCTGACACCCTGTCATGACCTCCAGTTTTACTGAGAATGACCTTGCCTACAACTTCAGACAGGAATTTGCCTTGATTATTCATTCCCTTCCTGTTGAAAACTGATCCTATTTTCATCTTAGAATCAAGACCACACCAGATAAGTGCTTCTCTGGTCTTAGATGTGGTCACCTCCTCTTCTTCTTGAACTTTAGGTAGCTGAAGTACCTGTCTCAAGGACTTGGGTGAAATCTTGACCTTGGTGCCATGCACCCTTGACTTAATTCTGTAGCCTGAGTCGTCTACAGATGCTCCAGTAAGAAATTCTATAACTTCCTTCTTCCATATCTTGGTTGGTTCTGAAACCAAGAACTCCAATCCTGAATCGGTGACTAGGGTTACCACCGACTTGATTTCTTGATCGCCATCGTCAAAAGCACCTCGCACGAGCTCATACCCTTCGTTAACATTCTCCTCGAGCTTGGGAGCCATTAGGGTTTGAAGATTTAGTCTTGAGAAGAGAGAAATGTCGACACAAGAGTTTTGGTCTCGAAACTTTTGAAAGCGTGTCGACAAACACAAACAGAACCCTATTTATACCTTTCTTGTTTGAAGACGAACAGGCGGGATGAATTTCTAAAGATGTGTCGACACTGTCAATAAGTGTCAACACTGACTTATAATGTCTCGACACTCATGCGTCGACACAAATTTAGTCAACAGATTTTATGTGTCGACACTTGGTTAAGTGTCGACACCACACTACTCGACATGTAGTCGAGACTTTACTTAGAAAATTCTGAGTAAAACTTAAGTGTCGACACCTTATTGGATGTGTCGACACCTACTCGACATGTGTCGACACTAACATTCTGAAGTGTCGACACCAACTCGACATGTGTCGACACTAACATTCTGAAGTGTCGACACCAACTTCCTAGATGTGTCGACACCATTTTCCTGAAGTGTTGACACTTACTATTCTGTGTCGACATAGACTTGTCTATGTGTCAACACCTTTTTACTTAGCCAATTTTTAGTTCTGTAAACTTAGTCTAAATTTATCATACCTAGTTCAATTTTGAACCTATTGAACTTAGCTTCTTCTAAGGGCTTAGTAAACATGTCTGCTATTTGATTATCAGTTTTAACATATTCAAGTGCAATATCATTTCTTTCTACATGCTCCCTAAGAAAGTGATATTTAATCTCAATATGTTTAGTTCTACTATGTGATACAGGATTGTTAGCTATTGAAATAGCACTAGTAGAATCACAGTAAAGTGGAGTTCTACTTACCTGAAATCCATAGTCTTCTAACTGATGTTGAATCCACAGAAGTTGAGCACAGCAACTTCCTGCAGCTACATATTCTGACTCAGCTGTGGAAATAGCCACACTAGTCTGCTTTTTACTGCTCCATGAAATTATTCTTCCACCTAGGAATTGACAGGATCCAGTAGTGCTCTTTCTATCTTCTTTGCATCCTGCAAAGTCTGCATCTGAATAGCCTGTTAGATCAAAATCTCCATTCCTAGGGTACCAGAGGCCTAGATAAGGTGTGCCCTTTAGATATCTCAAGATTCTCTTGACTGCAGTCAAGTGAGACTCTTTAGGGCAGGCTTGATACCTGGCACAAACACATGTAGCATACATAATGTCAGGCCTACTTGCAGTCAAGTATAATAGGGAGCCAACTATCCCTCTATACAAGGTTTCATCTACAGGTTTTCCTGCATCATCCTTGCTTAGAGACATACTTGACCCCATAGGAGTCTTCATGGTACTGGAGGAATCCATACCATATTTCCTTATGAGTTCTAGGGTGAACTTGGACTGACATATGGATAAACCATTTTCAGTCTGTTTAACTTGGAGACCCAAGAAAAACTTCAGTTCTCCCATACTACTCATCTCAAATTGACTTTGCATAAGCTTTGCAAACTTTTTGCAAAGGCTACTTTCAGTAGACCCAAATATAATGTCATCTACATATATTTGGATAAGTATTACTTTGCCTCTAGATTCCCTAAGGAATAGAGTCTTATCTATTTTCCCCCTTGAGAACTTGTTCTCAATGAGGAAACTAGATAGGGTTTCATACCAAGCTCTAGGTGCTTGTTTTAACCCATATAATGCTTTCCTAAGTCTATAGACATGATGTGGAAGAGTAGGATCAACAAAACCTGAAGGCTGCTCCACATATACTTCTTCTTTTAAATTACCATTAAGGAATGCTGACTTCACATCCATTTGGTATACTTTGAATCCTTGGTGGGTTGCATAGGCCAAGAACATCCTTATGGCTTCCAGTCTGGCTACTGGAGCAAAGGTTTGATCAAAATCAATACCTTCTTCTTGCCTATATCCTTTTGTAACCAGTCTTGCCTTATTCTTAATGATGACACCTTGTTCATCTAACTTGTTCCTGTAGATCCACTTTGTTCCTATCACATTGTGATCTTTAGGCTTAGGAACCAGATCCCAAACCTTGCACCTTTTGAACTGATTAAGCTCCTCCTGCATTGCTTCAGTCCACTGTGGATCTTGTATAGCTTCTTCAAATTTCTTTGGTTCTATTTGAGACAGAAAACTTGAATATACTTCAGCATTCTAATTTCTGCTCCTTGTCTGAACACCTTGTCTTGGATCTCCAATTATCAGCTCTATTGGATGATCCCTTAGATGCCTGTTGGCTGGAGGCATCCTTACTTCTGGTTGAACTTCTTCAGCATCTTCATCAAGCTGAGTTTCTTATACTTCTACAGCTCCTTGTACATGTAGTTCTCCCCCTGGACATAAGCCATCTTCTTCTACTTGCTATCTTGCAGCAGGTACATCTTCTATGGTTAGCTTGTCCATCTTCTTAGTAAGACCTGTGGGGCTGCACACACTACTAGATAACTCATTGTTAATTAGTTGTGTCTTATCAAAAACTACATGCACAGACTCCTCTACAACTTGTGTAGTCAAGTTGTAGACTCTATAAGCCTTACTATTATTGCTGTACCCAACAAACACTCCCTCTTGGGACTTGGCAGCAAACTTAGTTAAGTAAGACTTCCCATTGTTAAGTATGAAGCATTTGCAACCAAAAATCCTGAAATAGGATAGGTTTGGTTTCCTGCCTTTCACAACTTCATAGGGGGTCTTGTTTAACCTTTTAGTGATGGTAGCCCTATTTATCACATGGCATGCAGTGTTAACTGCTTCAGCCCAGAAATATTCTGGCAGTGATGAATCACTTAATAGGGTTCTACCAGCCTCTATCAAGGTCCTATTTTTCCTTTCAGCAATGCCATTTTGCTGAGGTGTTCTAGGTGAAGAGAATTTTTGAAATATCCCATAGTCTTCACACAGCTTTGTCATGCTTTCAGACTGAAACTCTGTACCATGGTCACTTCTAATTTTGACCACTGTACAGTTCAATTCATTCTGAATTTGCTTAACAAAACTATAGAAGACACTAGGTGTCTCAGATTTCTGCTTTAAGAAGAACACCCAGGAAAACCTTGAGTAGTCATCAACCACTACAAAGGTGTAGACCATCCTACCTAAGTTGTGAACTGGCATTGGACCAAATAGATCCATATGCAAGAGGTATAAACACCTCACAGCATCTTTGTTGTCTAAGCTTCTAAAGGTGGATTTAGTCTGCTTGCCCTTTTGACAAGCTGAGCAAATGCCATCCTTGACACACTTAACTTGAGGACCATTCCTCACTAACTCTTTGCTAAAGAGTTTGCTAATAGTCTTATAGTTAAGATGAGCTAGCCTCTTGTGCCACTTGACACAATGAGAGACTGTCTCATCAGCTACAAGACAAACAAGAGAACCATTGTTCTCAATCATGATGTCTAGACAATAGACATTCCTCTTTCTATATCCTGTCAAAATGATCTCTTGATCACTTGACCTCTTGATATGACAACCATTTTTAACAAATGAGATGTCATACCCTACATCACTTAATTGGCTTATACTTATAAGATTGTGTTTCAAACCTTTAACATAAGCCACTTGAGTAATGGTAACAAGGTTAGAAGAAATGTTACCAAACCCTTTGATGATTCCTTTTTCAGAACCACCAAAGGTCACCTTTGGACCATTTTTGATTGGGATGTAGTCCTTCAGTAGTCCCCTAGTTCCAGTCATGTGTCTGGAACATCCACTATCCAAGTACCATGTAGGGGTATGGCCACTTGGATTCACCTGCAAAACAAATTAATGAACCTTAGAACCCAAAGTAAACTTGGGTCCTTGGTGATTGTTAGTTTGCAACTTGACATAGCTACCTACTGGCTTTCCATCAGGTAACTTGCTACTCAACTTTGCACTGGCATTGTGCCAACAGTCCAAGGCAAAGTGGCCAACCTTGCCACAGCACCAGCATTCAAACTTGTTGTACCTTTGCTTAGATACAACCTTTGCTGTCTTGACTACAGCAGGCTTGTTGAATATTGGGGCTTTACCCTTGGACTTGAACTTGGACTGTACAGTCCCTGCAGGTCTAACAAAACCTAGTCCAGCTTTGCCTTTTTGATGAACAAATTCATCAATTAATGGTAATACTGATTTAGGTTTTGAAAACCTGGCAGCAAATTCTTTTTCCTTTTGGAGATTGATCTCCAGTCTCTTAATTTGATCATTCTTAAATGTAATAGTACCCATCTGAATCACAGTAATGTGTTTCAGCCTGGCTACTTCATTCAGTTTTTGATCATACTGCTTCTTAAAATCTGTTGCAGCTGCCTTGAGATCAGCAATCTCCTTTGCCTGACTTTTGGCTAGGATCTTGCTTTTCTTATAGGCTTGCAACAGTACTTGGTATTCATCTAAGAGCTGATGAATATCTCCCTCAGATTCAGAAACACTTCCATCATTTGATGAAGATGAATCTGACTCAGAACTAGAACTGGAATCAGAACTTTGAGTTGGACTTTGTACCTGACTAGGTCCTGGCTGCTCCAGGATTTTGGTACTTTCAGTCAATGCCATCAGTCCTTGGCACTGACAGTCTTCTTGTTCATATATTGATTCCATGATCTGCATAAACTGCTCTTCTTCTTCAGCAAATAGCCCTATGTAGGCTTCAGCATCTGTCTCAGTGTCTGAAGAAGAAATGTCTGAAAGAGTCTTCTCATTCTTTGCAACAAAGGACTTCTCCTTCTTTCCTTTGAAGTGAGTCTTCTTTTTGTCACTGGATTCTTTCCTTCTTTCAGGACAATCTGCAATAACATGACCCTGTCTATTGCAGCAGTAACACACAATCTTAGACCCAGTTGTCTTACTAGTCTTTGTCTTTTTCTTATCCTTCTTTGAAGGCTTCTTCTCCTGATACTGGACTTCTTTCCCTTTGGAATATGAAGGTCTGGACCTCCACTGTTTCTTCTTAAGGAATTTCTGAAAATGTCTGGTGAATGTAGCAAAATCTACATCACTTTCACTGCTTGTAGATTTAGTGCTAACAGACTCATCAGATTCTGATTCAACTACCTCTGGAGGAGGAGTTGATGACTTAGTCCTGTTCTTTCTAGGTACTTCTGACTTAAAGGCAACAGTCCTTTCCCTGTGTTCAGTCCTTGTTGACTTTTCCTCCTCTTTTCTTACTGACAATTGCATCTCATAAGATAACAACTTGCCAAACAGTGTGGGAGGAGGAATTTCTCCCAACTTTGCCATTTCTCTGATGGCACAGATCTTAGTGTCCCAATCTTTGGTTAGGGACCTTAAGAACTTATCATTTAATTCATAGTTAGTGAACTCTCTTCCATAGGACATGAGTTCATTAACAATTCTATAAAACTTCTTATAGCATTCAGTGATGCTATCTCCTCTTCCTTGCCTAAAGCTCTCATATTCTTGATTAAGCAAGGACTTCCTATCTTGTCTTACTTCTTCAGAACCTTCCATGTAGACAATGAGGGTATCCCACATTTCTTTTGCTGTTTTACAGTGAATAAGGTTCTGGAAGGTGGCATCATCAATTGCACTAACTATGATGTTCTGTGCCCTTTTGTCCATTGTAGCTAGGACAATCTCATCCTTGGTCATCTCAGAAAAATCCTTTGGAGTTCTCTGTGTAGCATCCAAGACTGAAATCTTCATGGGCACATAAGGCCCTTCTTTGACTGTGATGTAGATCCTAGGGTCAGAGGCCTCCATGAACAGCCTTACCCTTTCTTTCCAGATTCCAAAAATCTCCTTTCTGCATATGGGCAGTTTCATTGAACCCAATTTCTTGTGATTCTCTGAAGACCCCATGTTTCTTGATTTTCTTGAAACTGTTTCCTGACTTATACTGAATCTGCCAAACTGGATCTCCTCAGACAGTTAGTCCTTTTTGAGGAACCTGGCTCTGATACCACTTGAAAGATATGGTACCTAAACACCTAGAGGGGGGGGGGGGTGAATAGGTGACCTAAACCTTTTTGCAATTTTGTTGGCAGCTCAACAGTTATTTCACAGATTATTACAACTAACAGCAATTACAGAAATAAACAGTAATTCCACAGCACAGCACAGAAGACACACTAATTTATAGTGGTTCCCCAATCTTTGGGTACATCCACTTTCCCCCTTCGCCTATCTAGCAGTGTACTAGATTCGGCCAAACTTCTCCACTAACTCAGAACCCAACTAGGTTCCTACCTCAGGCCCAAAGCCTTACACTCAGCCAAAAGGCCTACACTCAGCCACCCAGGCCTACACTCAGCCAATTAAGGCCTACACTCAGAGTTCTTCAACTCCTACACTCAGGCAAGCAAGCCCTACCCTCAGCCTTTATAATATAGGCTTACAATTCTCTCAGATCCAATGGATCCTACAAGTTAAAATAGAAAGTACAATAGCTAACTCTACAACTCAGAAAATAAGAGAGGAGTTGAGAGATTCTTGAAGAGTTCTTGGAAGAACTCAGTTAGATCCAAACTGACTTAGCTTCCTTCAAAGCTTCTTGATTAGAACTGAATTAGTCTGAATCTTCTGCAGTTGTTCCTTGACCTCTGCTTCTTGAAATCCAGATGACTCTGAATTCTTCTTCTCAGCCTTAGTTCCAAAGACTGAATACTTGGTTGGAGCTCTCTCTCTCCAACTTCTTAGATCTGCCGATGCACAGCAAGATCTTCTTGTGTTGATACTCAATATACCACTTTTACAAAGATCTGAACTCTCTCTATCAAAAACTTTTTCAACTACTTCTATACCACTTTATCAATCTTTCTATCAATCAGATTCTGTAAACTATGGGTGCCTATTTATAGGCTTCCTTCATGGTAACCGGCTGGTCCGGTTTATAACAGACTTCTGATTTCTCTGACAGTTGCTGTAGACCGGCTGGATCGGCAGCTGTCATGTCAACCAGTCACTTCTTGAAATTCTCTAACTGTCAAATAGTGTCGAGACTTTCTGTTCTTAAGTGTCGACACTTATAGGCCAAGTGTCGACACATGTTGTGTAAGTGTTGACACAAGTCTACAAGGTGTCGACATAATTCCTTGTATGTCTCGACACAGATTCTTCTGCATGTGTCGACACTGAAGTTGAGTGTCGACACAAGTACTTGTACTTCATTCATTAACTGTATTCTTCTAAGTGTCGACACAGCTCCTTTGTGTCGACACATCTTCATGTGTTGAAACTGTCAAGTGTCGACACTGCTTCTTGGTGTCGACACAGCTCCTTTGTATCTTCAGCTGAGTGTCGACACATTCCTTTAGTGTCGACACTTGTACTTAGAATATTTTGTAACTTTTCTGTTCTTTGCTAAGTGTCGACACAGCTCCTTGTGTCGACACTTTCTTCAAGTGTAGAGTCTCCTGGTTGTGTGTCGACACATTGTGCTGAGTGTCGACACTTTCTTCAAATACTGACTCTTCAGCATAGTGTCGACACATTGTGTTGATTGTCGACACTTACTTCAAATACTGAGTCTTTAGCTAAGTGTCGACACATTGTACTGGGTGTCGACACTTTCTTTAAGTGTTGACTCTTCTGCATAGTGTCGACACATTGTGTTGAGTGTCGACACTTGTACTTGGATTCTGCAGACTTTTGCTGAGTGTCGACACAGCTCCAAGTGTCGACACTTTCTGGTGTTGACTCAGCTCTTCTAGGTGTTGACACTTCTGCTAAGTGTCGACACAGCTTTTTTGCATACTTCTTCACTGAGTGTCGACACAGCTCCAAGTGTCGACACTTTCTGATTGGTGTCGACTCTTCTTCCCAGGTGTCGACACAATGACTCCAAGTGTCGACACTGCTTGTCTGGGTGTCGACACAAGCTTTCTCAAGTGTCGACACTTTCCCTCTGGGTGTCGACACATGGACTTAGAAACTTTTAGCTTCAGTCCAGTGTATTCCTAACCTGCACAAGTAACTCAAACAAACATCAAATACATTATGATGTATATCATTGAGTTAGGTGAGGCTTCTTCAAATCAGGTACATTTGACCAATGTACCCAACATAAGTCCTGATCACCAGAACAATTTCTTCACATCACAGTACATCTTCGTGCTCCCCAGCTGAATCGAGTACTTGGTGTGGTGCGTCTCATACAACAATTCCACTCACAAATTTCCCACGTTCGGGACGCACAGACGATCGTCCTTCCAAAGCAAACCATCCTCAACAACAAATTGGGAATTTGACTCATCCAAAGCCTCTATCATGAATTGCTTCATGCAGACATCCATATCCAAAGCATGTCGAATCCGATCAGCCAGGTCGCACTGAACTTCAGTCCAGTTCAATATCGCTTCAGTACTTGACTGCCTGTCTACATAAGAGATCTCCAACGCCTCCAACTCTTGAATTAGGAGCTCGTCATGAACCGATAACCAATTGGCTTGAGCTGGGGCCCAGCGACTCAATGCGTCCGCAACTGCATTGCCTTTCCCAGACACGTAATGTATCTTGAATGTATGGTCCCCCAGGAATTCCATCCATCTACGCTGCCGCATGTTCAGATCTTTCTGATCCAACAAATATTTCAGACTCTTGTGGTCGGCATAGATATCGACCTTTACCCCATACATGTAGTGTCTCCACAGCTTCAAGGCAAAAATCACGGTCGCTAACTCCAAGTCATGGACCGGATAATTCCATTCGTGCACTTTCAGCTGTCGCGAGCCATATGCTATCACACTTCTATGCTACAGTAGGACACAACCTAGTCCACTGCCCGAAGTATCATTGTAGATCTCAAAACCTTCGGTCCCACTCAGCGAACTCAGGACAGGTGCCGTAGTCAACCGACATTTCCACTTATCAAAAGCTCGTGCACACTCCAGCGTCTAAACGAACTTCTGATCCTTCCTCGTCAGAGTCATGAGGGGTAATGCTATCCGTAAGAAGTTCTCCACGAAGCTCCTGTAACAGCTGGCAAGCCCCAGAAAACTCCGGACTTCCGCTACCGTAGAAAGCACTGGCCACTCGCGTATCGCAAAAATTTTCGCCAGATCCACCGCAATTTCCTCCCCACTCAATATATGACCAAGGAACGCCACTGAAGACAACCAAAACTCGCATTTGGAGAACTTGGCGTACAATTGATTCCTCCTCAGCATCTCCAAAACCAAATGCAGATGCTTGAAGTGATCCTGCTCACTCTGCGAGTACACCAATATATCGTCGATGAAGACGATCACAAAGTGGTCCAAGTACTCCCTGAAAGTCCTGTTCATCAAATCCATGAACACCGACGGCGCACTAGTCAGCCCAAACGGCATGACTGTAAACTCGTAATGCCCGTATCTCGTATTGAACGTTGTTTTAGGGATATCACTCTCCCTTATTCTCAGCTGATAGTAACCGGACTTAAGATCCAATTTAGAGTACACCGTCGACCCGACTAACTGATCAAATAGATCATCAATCCTTGGGATCGGGCACTTGTTCTTTTTCGTTAGCTTGTTCAGCTCTCGATAATCGATACATAGTCTCAAGCTTTCGTCCTTCTTATTAACAAAGAGGACCGTTGCGCTCCAAGGCGACAAACTTGGACGCACATAGCCTTGCTCCAACAACTCTTGCAGTTGCACCTTCAGCTCCGCCATTTCCATAGGCGCTTGCCGATACGGAGATTGTGACACAGGTTTCGCACCTGGCACTAGCTCAATCATGAAATCAATCTCCCGTTGAGGAGGGGCTCCAGGAATATAAGCAGGGAACACATCAGGGTACTTAGCTACCACTGAAATATTATCCATCATAGGCTTAGGATTTGCAACCTCCACTAGCTTAAAGAACAGCTCTGCACCAGCACGAACGACCTTCACCACCTGAATAGCAGACATTAAAGTCTTGCTCGACCATTTCAAGCCCGTAAAAGTCGTCTCACGATCTATTCCCAACTTGACTTCCTTGCGACCGCAATCAATGTAGGCTTGCTACTCCGAGAGCCAGTCCATGCCAATTATCACGTCGAACTCCACCAGCGGTAGTAACGACGCTTGCAAATGGAACTCTTGACACCCGATACGAATCTTAACTCCACAGATTCTATCCGCGTGCATCGAACACCCATTGGGCAACAACACATCCAGTTTGTCCTTCGCCATCGAAGAAGGTACTCCGATGCGCGATATGAATCCTTCAGACAAAAAGGAGTGCGAAGCTCCCGTATCAAAGAGTGCTCTCGCCGGATTCTCACAAATCAAAACAAATCCTAAACAAGCAGTGGTAAGGTAACACGCACATAACAAGCATTTAAAAATTAACATGCTATAAATTTAAATCGTACCTGTCACCATATCCGGTTACTTAATGGCCTCCTGTTGGACAAGATTATAAACCCTTGATTGAGCCGGAGCATAATGGGATGCGATTGACTCCACCGCCTTGCCCTTCTCTTCATAAGTTGCTCCCTGCTTCCACTCGGACTTGGGACGTCCACTCTAGTAGTCACGGGCAAAGTACCCTTGTTTCCCATAAGTAAAACACGTGTAACACCCCCGATTTTTCGATGATTTTATTTGAAGGGGCAACGCCATATTTATGACGTCGTGGCGTTACTTTTAACGTCGAGTTGACGACGCAATGTCGTTAAGGCATTTTCGCGTCCGTGCGGTTGAGTTGGCCGAATCCTTGTTGTAATGGGAAAATTTTGCATTTGGAATTTAAGTTATGTAATTTTGGACTTGCTCGTCAAGTTTCATCGCAATCCGAGCATTTTTGGAGTCTCGGCGCGCGATTGAAGTTTTGGATTGTTTATGTTCACCGTATACTTTGAAGAATAATATCTCGGGAATGGCTCGTCGGATTTTGGTTTTGACTTCGTCGTTGTGTTCGTAGCGTCATTATTCACCTACGACGTGAGTTTCGTTTAATTCAGTGCTTGTTTGGGCCTCCGTTTTGATCTCGTAGTTTTCCTATTCAAAAATATATAAATATGATTATTTTAATATTATAGTACTATTCAAAAATGTCTTCTACTATTCATTCATATAGTTTGATCAAAAGGTTACATTTGCAAAGAAATTGTTTTTCTTGCAAGGCTTGACTCGAGTGGAATTCCTGCTTCTCGTGTAGGTGTACTGTTCATAGAAATAATCTGTTAGTACTCAAGTCATATGTTTTTAAGTACTCGAGTAGGTCTCTTCTTGTACTCGAGTAGTTATCTTACTACTCGAGTAGTTCTTTTCGAGTACTCGAGTAGCTTCCTTATAAGTACTCGAGTAGGTCTCTTCTTGTACTCGAGTAGTTACCTTACTACTCGAGTAGTTATTTTCGAGTACTCAAGTAGCTGCCTTATAAGTACTCGAGTAGGTCTCTTCTTGTACTCGAGTAGTTTCCTTACTACTCGAGTAGTTCTTTTCGAGTACTCGAGTTGTTACCTAGCACTCTAGTAGGTCTTTTCATGTATGCGAGTAGTGATCTTACTACTCGAGTAGTTCTTTTCGAGTACTCGAGTAGTTGCCTTATAAGTACTCGAGTAGGTCTCTTCTTGTGCTCGAGTAGTTACCTTACTACTCGAGTAGTTCCTTTTGAGTACTCGAGTAGTTGTCTGGCACTCGAGTAGGTCTTTTCATGTACTCGAGTAGTGATCTTACAACTTGTGTAGTTCTTTTTTAGTACTCGAGTAGTCACCTTACTACTGGAGTAGTCCTTTTCATGTACTCGAGTATCCCTTGTTGTACCCGAGTAGTACCCCTATAGTACTCGAGTGGCCCGTTCCTTTTGTATCGGAAAACCGGTTTTAGCTGAACCCGATTTATTTCTGCTGTTTGAGTATAAATACTTTCTTCTTCTTCATCATCATTAAACCGACCGAGAATTTCTTCTACTTCCCGAACCAGAGCGGCGTGTGAGAATCAGGTCGTCCGTCCATACTTCTTCTGGTGGCCGCCGACGGTACTCTAGTGCTCCAAATCTTCAACCGATCATAGATCCGGAAAGCTCTCGCCGAGAGCTGCGCCATCGTGGTAATATCTTTCCCGTTTCTTGAGTTTTCTCGTTAGGGTTTTTCGGCACTAACCTCTATTTCAGCCATTTTTGTCTAGATTTCAACTCTTCCAGCATCCTTTTGCCCCGATCTACGACGTGGAGTGATTCGGTGGACTTTTCCATTTAAACCAAGACAAGTGGTGGTTTCCCCTTGTTTCTCCTTGTCTGATTTGATGGTAATGGCAATGTTTTCATGTTCTTTAAAATTTCCTACACTTGTTCTTCCAAATTATTGTTATGATTAACCTTCTCAATGATCACATGATGTGAAATGTTTTGTCATGGTAAATTTGATTTTGTCCGGATATGTTTGATCATTCTTGAAGTGTGTTATTGATGGCATTAAACGCCTTAGATTTTGTTATTGATCGGATTAGAGTTATCTAGGACTATGAATTGTTCCTAAGGGTTGATCAACCGTGTCTTGAAACTAGAAGTGTCAAGTAGAATCTAACGAGCCAAATCTCGAGATATTTGTGTTGTGGTTTCTTTGGGTTTCTTGATTGCGGGAGTTAGTGGACGATTCCACCTCCGCAGTGGTTGTTTCCTTCATTAGTGCCCTGTGGAAGTCTACCTGGTTTTTTATGGGGTGTCTGCGGTGTATGGTGGAGAGTATGAGACTCCCTCGCAGGTAGACGGATTTTATATTCGTGTTTTTGGGTGGTGTGTCCAAGAGTGACCACCTCGCCCGTGTTTTTTTGGGTGTTGTGTCCACGAGAGACCACCTTGCCAGTGTTTTTGGGTGGTGTGTCCACAAGTGACCACCTCGCCCGTGTTTTTGGGTAGAGTTGACCACAGGTGCCTAATAAAGGTTTTGTATTTCTTCCTTGCGAGTTATTCATGTTGTCACCTTATAGCCTCGTGCGTTTGGTGATTTCCTGTTATACGTGACGATCCATGTAAGTACTCTTTTCCTATTGATGCTTGGTTTCTTTTTGTGCTATACTTCAGTATTGTTGGTCTTGGGTTGGTAACCCTTTGACCTTTGTTTACTTGGCTTATTTTTCTGCCACCATTTTTGCCTTCTTGCTGAGGTGTTCTGTCTTTGGAATGCCTTAGGTCCAGAGCTGTAGTAGATAACAGAGCTGGTTTTGGAGTTTCTGGGCGGTTGTGTTGGTTGTGGATGTTGCCTCGTCTTAGCGAGGTAGATTGTTATTTCTTTTAGATACTGGTTCAGACTTACTTTTCTGTAAGTGGGTTCGTGTCAGTTGTTGGAGCCCACAAATTTGTTATTTGTTTGATACTTGCTAGCTGCTTAGATTTCAATATGTGGATGTGGATTACTTGCTCTCTGGGATGATTTATGCTAGGAATGCATGTTAGGTATTTTTAAGAATAAAATCTACTACTATTACTTCATGCACTGCATAACTTAAAAACTCTACTTATTATATTTGGCGACCGTAAAAGCTATCATTACTACTATTATAAATTTAGATTCTTGCATAGCATGAGTTGTCCTTTGGGGATGTTAATACTCATGTAGGATGTTCGAGTCAATCTAAACAAGTATTTTTTCCACATCGTATAACTATATTTTGATTCGTGGACTAAATGAGCCACTAAGCCGAGGGATACGGCTAACTATTGCACTTAATTGATTTTTTCCCTTAAAATAACTTAAAGAGTCTTCCTTCACAATTAATTAGGTGTCTTCCTGAGCGTCCGCAGTTATCCCCTGCTGACGTGGCATCATGACGCACATTTTCCCTTACTCTGATAAGTTATTATATGCGGTGAAAATGCGGGTTGTGACAGTTGGTATCATAGGGAGGTTGCTTGATAATTGGTCGGGCAACCTTCCCTTGTTAGTGTAGGTTGTTTAGTGACATTTCATACACACACCGATGTATCATCAGTACGCCTTAGCCGAAGTATAATCACTACACTCATAGCATGATAAGAAGTATACGGGGCATATTATGTAGTATGGGATGCATAATATGTGTTTGTATATGGATCCACCATAGGTGGCAACATGTGACGGTTATGTAGTATGGGATGTATAACCACCATCATATGGGTGCCCATTAGCACGTTTTCTTTTCTCGTTGCATGCGATGTTATGTAGTATGGGATGCACAACATTTCATGTGTACGCCGCTCATAACATGCATTAGGGCTTTTTTAGAATGCATAGCACTACATACATTACATATCATCGCATAAGCACGAGTGTTAAGTTAAGGTTTACATGATGACACATGTATACACATGATTTTAAATAAGAATAAAGAATACATGCATTCATGTCATAGGCACAAGAGTCAATAAGATGAGAGGATATCATCCTAAGTAGGACATAACATCATTATGAAATCCCAGAGCAAGTTGAAGCATAAGCAAGTGTCTTTTTTTAAGTATGGTCTGAACTAGTCGTATTGCTTTATCGTAAGCTAGGATTATGATGAGTTGTCTGTTTGCTTTCTAGAAATGCCGCCAAAGCGTCCTGCAACGAGGTCGACTCCCTAGTCGGAGGGTGAGTCATCAGGCATGCAGAGTGATGCGATTATCGAGAGTCTTTGTCAGAGCAACGAGGCTCTGTCGAGACAATTAGTTTCAATACAATCGCAAATTCAGTCTGTGTTGTCTATCGCTCCCGCGCAGCAACCTTTAGTGCAAGAGCCTGCCTTGGGCCAGGCCGTGCCCGATACCCCTGCTCCTCTGGTGCCCCCAATGGCGATACCACCAGAAATGAATTTCATATCGCAATTCCAGCAGTTGTGACCTCCCACCTATGACGGGTGTGCCGACTTTCTGATTTTAGATCATTGGATCATCTCCATCGAGGAGATGTTTTCGTATTCCGGAATTCTAGAAGCATAGAAGGTGATGATTGCAGCTTATCAGTTAAAAGGTTTGGCAAAGAGTTGGTGGATTCGGGAAAGGGAGAGTCTGAAGGAAGGCTGTTCTTGGGAATCTTTTAAGAAGATATTGTTGAAGAAGTTTCTACCCTCGATCGAGCAAGACCGTCTGATGAATAACTTCCTATATCTAAAGCAGAGGCAGCTTACCGTGAGCGAGTACGAGATTGAGTTTAGCAAACTGTGTAGGTTTGCTCCTGATTTGGTAGCTTCTGAGGAGGGTAGAGTGAAGCGTTTTCCTGGAGGACTAAGAAGCGATGTCCAGCAGTTGGCATGCGCTTACCGGGCTGAAAGTTATGTTGAAGCAGTGGAAGCCGCATTGAAAGTGGAGGCGATTGAAAATACCAAGAACTGCGGTGCTGCGGCGACGAAAGAGAAAAGGAAAGGCATTGAGGATGGTAGCTCCAGGGCATCTGGCCCTTCTTCGAAAAAGAAAAGTAAGGAAGTGTGTAGTTTCTGTGGTCGTCCTGGCCACCCTTACGAAAGATATTTCAAGAGGACTGCCACCTTGAAGCAGCAGCGGGTGCACGCCATCCAAGGCACACCCAAGGGAGAGCTAGTGTGCTCATTCTGTGCAAGGAAGGGTCATGATGTGAGCCGGTGCTGGATGAAAGAAAGGATTTGCTTATAGTGCGGGCAGAAGGGACACCAGAAGTCTTCGTGCCCCCAGGCTCAGCCCCCACTGCAGCCTGCCCCACTTAGATCTCTGCCGCCGCCACCAAACCTGGATAAAGGAAAAGGAAAGCTGAACGTGATGACCAGCGAGGAAGCCCAAACCTCTACGCAAGTGATATTAGGTTAGCCTCAGTCTAATTTATCATTATTATTTGTCATTGTTGCCCTAGTTATCGTTTGTTTAGTTATGCATGCTACAGTTTTAGGGGAGTTTAAGTTGCGGAATAGGTGGGCGCGCGTTCTTTTCGATTCGGGTGCCACCCATTCCTTTGTGGCCCGGAGATTTGTTGATAAACATCGCCTGGGTGTGGATCAATTAGGAGACTCCTTCAATGTCAAGCTCCCTTCCACTGATTTGGTGATATCTAATCAAGCAGTTCTGAGATGCCCTATTTATCTTGCAATTTTCTGGCCTTTGCGGATCTGATGATTTTAGATATGGCTGATTTCGATGTGATTTTGGGCATGGACTGGTTGTCCAAGTATGATGCGGTCATCTAGTGCAAGGCTAACCGACTGGATTTCAGGATGGACGACGGACAACCTATGAGCGTCTATGGATTTTAGGACAGAGTTTCCCCTGTCATTTTTGCGGTACGTGCTTGTCGTGATATAGAGCCTGGTTGCGAGGTATTTTTAGTTTCTATTTCTACTCTAGAAATAGCTTTTGTTACTCCACGTCTTGAGGATGTCTCAGTGGTGCGAGAGTTTCCCGATGTCTTTCCTGATAGTCTTCCAGGACTTCCTCCTGAAAGGGAGATAGAGTTTGTGATAGACCTCGAGCCAGGTACTTGTCCTATTGCCAAAGCACCGTACCATATGGCTCCGTGTGAGTTGGACGAGTTGCGTACTCAGCTCGATGAGTTGCTGAGTTGTAGTTTTATTTGACCAAGTTCTTCTCCGTGGGGTGCTCATATTTTGTTCGTCAAGAAGAAAGATGGATCGATGAGGCTTTGTATCGATTATAGGGAATTGAACAAGCTAACCATTAAGAATAGATATCATATGCCAAGGATTGATGATCTGTTCGACCCGTTGCGTGGTAGCTCGGTATTTTCAAAGATCGATCTTCGCTCAGGCTACCACCAGTTGAGGATTCGTGAGGCAGATATTCCCCGAACCGCTTTCCATTCGCGACATGGACATTATGAGTTTTTGGTGATGTTTTCGGTTTGACCAATGCTCCCTCTGCTTTCATGAATTTGATGAATAGGGTATTTAAGGATTTCTTGGACCGATTTGTTATTGTGTTCATAGATGATGTCTTGGTGTATTCCCGCAATGTTGAGAAGCATACTCAGTATTTGCGTTTGGTTTTGTCGATCCTGAGGGAGCTTATAGGCTGGATTCACAAGAGCGTGGTATGTGGGACCTTTCCAGATTCTTGAGCGTATCAGAGTGTCAGCTTATAGGCTGGATTTGCCTGCGACCTTCCTTGGTGTCCATTATGTGTTCCATGTAAGCCAGTTGCAGAAGGGTGTTCGTAGTGATCGTCAAGTCCTCGACTCGATACACCAGATTCAGCCCAACCTTACGTATGTGGAAGAACCTGTTTGTATCCTGGATTCACAAGAGCGTGTGTTGCGAAGAAAGACCATCCCTATGGTCAAGATTCTTTGGAGAAATCAAGACGTCGAGAGCGCGACGTGGGAATTGGAATCAGCAATGAGAGAATCTCATCCGCACCTCTTCTCTTAGGTTCGGGTATGTCGTTATGTTTTCAGTTATGTTGGATTTTATCGTTTTTGGGTTGATTTTGGATTTGTGATAAGTTTTGGGACGAAACTTCATTTTAGGGGGAGTGACTGTAACGCCCCCGATTTTTTCGATGATCTATTTGAATGGGCAACGTCAGATTTATGACGTCGTGGCATTACTTTTAACGTCGAGTTTTGGATTTAAGTAATTTGGACTTGCTCGTCCAGTTTCGTCGTAACCCGAGCATTTTTGGAGTCTCGGCGCGCGATCGAAGTTTTGGGTTTTGTCTATGTTCGACGCCTACTTTGAAGGTTAATATCTCGGGAATGGCTCGTCGGATTTTGGTTTTGACTTCGCTGTTGTGTCTGTAGCATCAGTTTTCGCCTACCGCGTGAGTTTTGTTTAATTTAGCGTGTTTGAGCCTCTGTTTTGATCTCATATTTCCATGTTCAACTATCTGAATATAATAATTTCTATATTAATGCCTTGGGCTTGTTTTGATTCTTGGGAAGCCCTCCTAAAGGTGTGGGATTTCGTCGAACCAACCTTATTGTATTTCTCTAGGCGTTGTATCGAGGTCGACGATCATCGAGCGGAGCTCGATGATTATATTTTTTTCTCTGGGCACTGTAACGAGGTCGACGATCGTCGACCAGAGCTCGACGATTGTATTTTTTTCTGGGCTCTGTTTGGAGGTCGACGATCGTCGAGCGGAGCTCGACGATTGTATTCTTTTCTGGGCGCTATCTGGAGGTCGACGATTGTAATTCTTGTCTGGGCGCTGTCTGGAGTTCGACGATTTTCATGCTGAGCTCGACGAAACGTCGAGCGGAGCTTGCTGTAGGTCTAGCGGATCTTCGTGTTGAGTTCGACGATCTGGCCCTGCATGTTGAGTTCGATGATCTGCGTGTTGAGTTCGACAATCTTAGGATTTAGTTCGACGATCGGGCCCTTCGAATTGAGTTCGACGATTTTCGAATTGAGTCTGACGATCTTCGAATTGAGTTCGATGATCAGGCCTTGCGTTCGACAATTTTCGAACAGAATTCGTCGAATGGAGTTTTTCCTTTTGTTCGATGAACGTCGAGCTGAGCTTGACCAAGAGTCGAATGGAGTTGTCTTCCCTTTTGCACTCGAGTAAATTTTTCTTCCCTTGTACTCGAGTAGTACTGCCTTCAGTACTCGAGTAATTGCCTTTTACCGGAGTAATCCTCATGCAGTACTCGAGCAGTTGCCTTGTACTCGAGTAATCCATTCCTTCTGTCTCAGGAAAGCTGGTTCAGCTGAACCCGGTCTTTTTTTGTTTGTTCTTCCTGTTATCACCTTAGTATAAATACCTTCTTCATCTTCTTCATCCTCTCTGATTCGTTTTCCTCCCGAACCAGAGCGGCGTGAGCGAGAAAGAGGTTGTCCGTCTTTATTTCTTCCGGTGGCCGTCGACGGTGCTCCGGTGCTCGAAATTTCAAACTGATCGTACATCTGGAAAGCTCTCGTCGAGAGCTACGCACTCGTGGTAATTTCTTCCACGTTTCTTGAGATTTCTTGTTAGGGTTTTTCAACCTTAATCCCCTTTTCAACCATTTTTGTCTAGATTTCAACTCCTCCCGCAGCCTTTTGCCCAGATCTATGATGTGGAACGATTCAGAGGACTTTTTCGGTAAAAACCAAGGAAAGTGGTGGTTTCCCCTCGTCTCTCTTTGTCTGATCTAATGGTAACGGCTATACTTTCATGTTCTTTAAAATTTTCTGCGCTTATTCTTCCAAATCATTGTTATGACTAATCGTTTCAGCGATCCTTTGTTGTTGTAAAGTTTTGTCTTGGAAAGCCTGATCTTGTCTGGTTTTGGTTAATTATTCATGACGTGTCTTAGTGATGTCTATGCATGCCTTAGCTTTCGTTATTAAATGCGTTAGAATTTATCTAGGACTGTAAATAGCTCCTAGAGGTTGATCAACCTTGTCTTGTATCTAGTAATGTCAAGTAGAGTCTGATGAGCCAAATCTCGAGATATTTGTATTGTGGTTTCTTTGGGTTTCTTTATTGCGGGAGTTAGTGGACGATTCCACCTCCGCAGTGTTTGTTTCCTTCATTAGTGCCCTGTGAAAGTCTACCTGGTTTTTTGAATGTCTGCGGTGTATGGTGGAGAGTATGAGACTCCCTCGCAGTTAGACGGATTTTATATCCGTGTTTTTGGGTTGTGTGTCCAAGAGTGACCACCTCACCCGTGTTTTTGGGTAGTGTGTCCAAGAGTGACCACCTCGCCTGTGTTTTTGGGTAGAGTCGACCACAGGTGCCTAATAAAGGTTTCGTTTTTCCCTCTTGCGAATTATTCATGTAGTCACCTTATAGCCTCGTGCGTCTGGTGCACTCTTGTTGAACGTAACGATTCACGTAAGTACTCTTTTACTGCTGGTGCTTGTTTTCTTTTTCGTACTTTACTTCAGTGCTTTTGGTCTTGGGTTGGTACCCCGGTGGACCTTTGTTAATTTTGGTTTATTTTTTTTTCATTCCACCATTTGTACCTTCTTGCTGAGGTGTTTTGTCTTTGGATGCCTCAGGTCCAGAGCAGTAGCAGTTAGCAGAGCTGGTTTTGGAGTTTCTGGACGAAAGTGTTGGCCGTGGTTGTTGCCTCGTTATAGCGAGGTAGTTTGTTGCTTGTTTAGTTTTACTGGTTCAGACATACTTTTGTTCGTGGGTTCGTGTCAGTTTGTTGGCACCCACTGAATTGTTAGTTGTTTGATACTTGCTAGCTGCTCATTTCTTTAAATGTGGATGTGGATTACTTGTTCTCTGGGAGGATTTATGTTAGGAATGCATGTTAGGTATTTTCAACCATAAAATCTACTACTATTACTTCATGCATTGCATAATTTGAAACTCTAACTTGTTATTTTTAGCGACTGTAAAAGTTATCTTTCCTACTATAATAAATTTAGAGTCTTGCATAGCATGAGGTGTCCTTTCGGGATGTTTTTACTCATGTAGGATGTTCGAGTTAATCTAATCAAGTATTTTTCCGCAGCGTATAATATATTTTGATTCGTGGACTAGATGAGCCACTATGCCTAGGGATACGGCTAACTACTGCAATTAGCTGATTTTCCTTAAAATAACTTAAAAAGAATCTTTCTTCATGGTTAGGTTGGTGTCTGCCTGAGCATCCGCGGTTATCCTCTGCTGACGTGGCATCATGACGCGCATTTTCCCTTACTTTGATAAGCTTTTTATATGCGGTGAAAATGTGGGTTGTGACAGTTAGTATCAGAGGGAGGTTGCTTGACAATTTGTTGGGCAACCTTTCCTTGTAGGTATTAGGTGTTCAGCATCATATCATACACACAGCTATATGTCATCAGCACGTCTTGGCTGAAGCACGAGCACTACACTCATAACATAACATTAAGTATACGTGGCATTTTATGTAGTATGGGATGCTTAATATGTTTCTATATATGGATCCATCATAGTGGCAACATGTGAGGGTTATGTACCATGGGATGCATAATCTCACCACATGAATGCGACTAGCACGTTTCTTTTTCGTTACATGAGAATGTTATGTAGTATGGGATGCATAACATTTTCATGCGTACGCCGCTCATAACATGCATTAGGGCCTTTTTAGAATGCATAGCACAATCATGCATAGCATAACATTGCATAAGCACAACCTGCCAAGCTAAAGATTTGTGGGATGACATATGTACACACATGGTTTTAAATCAGAAAACGAATATAAACCCATGCATTCATGTCATAGGCACACAGGTCAATAGGATTAGAGGATATCATCCTAAGTAGGACATAGCATCATTATAAAATCCCAGAGCAAGTTACAGCATAAGCAAGTGTCTTTTAAGTCTGGTCTGAACTAGTCGTGTGGCTTTGTTGTAAGCTAGGATTTTGATGAGTTGTTCGTTTGCTTTTAGATATGCCGCCAAAGCGTCCTGCGACGAGGTCGACTCCCCAGTCGGAGGGTGAGTGATCAGGTGCTCAAAGTGATGCGATTATCGAGAGTCTGCGTCAGAGCAATGAGGCTCTATCGAGACAATTGGTTGCGATACAATTGTAAATTGAGCGTTTGTTGTCTGCCGCTCCCGCACAACAATCATCAGTGCAAGAGCCTACCTTGGGACAAGCCGTGCCCGATACCCCTGCTCCTCTGGTGCCCCCGATGGCGATACCACTAGAAATGAATTTCATATCGCACTTCCAGCGGTTGGGACCTCCCACCTTCGACGGGAGTGCTGACTTTTTGATTATAGATGATTGGATCATCTCCATCAAGGAGATGTTTTCGTATTCTGGAATTCTAGAAGCCCAGAAGGTGATGATTGCAGCCTATCATTTAAAAGGTCTGCGAAGAGTTAGTGGATTCGGGAAAGAGAGGGTCTGAAGGAAGGCTGTTCTTGGGAATCTTTTAAGAAGATGTTGCTGAAGAAGTTTCTACCCTCGGTCGAGCAAGACCGCCTGATGAATAACTTACTGCATCTAAAGCAGAGACAGCTCATTGTGAGCGAGTATGAGATTGAGTTTAGCAAACTGAGCAGGTTTGCTCCTGACTTGGTAGCTTCTGAGGACGGTAGAGTGAAACATTTCGTGGGAGGATTAAGAAGTGATGTACAGCAGTTGGCATGTGCTTACCAAGCTGAATGTTATGCTGAAGCAGTGGAAGCCGCTTTAAAAGTGGAGGTGATTGAAAACGCCAAGAACCGCGGTGCCGTGGCAAGGAAAGAGAAAAGAAAAGGTGTTGAGGATGGTAGCTCCAGGGCATCTGGCCCTTCTTTGAAGAAGAAAAGTAAGGAAGTGTGTAGCTTCTATGGTCATCCTGGCCACCCCTACGAAAGGTTCTTTAAGAGGACTGCCACCCTGAAGCAGCAGCAGGTGCACGCCATCCAAGGTGCACCCAAGGTAGAGCTTGTGTGCTCGTTCTGTGCAAGGAAGGGTCATTACGCGACTCGCTGCTGGATGAAAGAAAGGATTTGCTTCCAGTGTGGGCAGAAGGAACACCAGAAGTCTTCGTGCCCCCAGGATCAGTCCCCGTTGTAGCCTGCCCCACTTCGAGCTCTGCCGCCGCCACCAAACCTGGATAAAGGAAAAGGAAAGCTGAACGTGATAACCAACGAGGAAGCCCAAACCTCTACGCAAGTGATATCAGGTTAGCCTCAGTTTAATATATCCTTATTATTTATCATTGTTGCCCTAGTTATCATTCGTTTAGTTATGTATGTTACAGTTTTATGGGAGTTTAAGGTGCGGAATAGGTGGGCGCGCGTTCATTTCGAGTCGGGTGCCACTTATTCCTTTGTGGCCCGGAGATTTGTTGATAAACATCGCCTGAGTGTGGACCATTTGGGAGGCTTCTTCAATGTCAAGCTCCCTTCCGGTGATTCTGTAATATCTACCCAAGGAGTTCTGAGATGCCCTATTTATCTTAGCAATTTTCTGGCCTTTGCGGATCTGATGATTTTGGATCTGTCTGATTTTGACGTGATTCTGGGCATGGACTGGCTGTCCAAGTATGATGGGTCATCCAGTGCAAGGCTAAGCGATTGGATTTCAGGATGGACGACGGACAACCTATGAGCATCTCTGGATTTCTGGATAGAGTTTCCCATGTCATTTCCGCAGTACGTGCTTGTCGTGCAATAGATTCTGGTTGCGAGGTGTTTTTGGTTTCTATTTCTGTTCTGGAAACAACTTTTGTTACACCACGTCTTGAGGATGTCTCGGTGGTGCTAGAGTTTCCAGATATTTTTCCTGATAGTCTTCCAGGACTTCCTCCTGAAAGGGAGATAGAGTTTGTGATAGACCTCGAGCCAGGTACTCGTCCTATTACTAAAGCACCATACCGTATGGCTCCGTATGAGCTCGATGAGTTGCGTACTCAACTCGATGAGTTACTCAGTTGTGGTTTTATTAGACCAAGTACTTCACCATGGGGTTCTCATGTTTTGTTCGTCAAGAAGAAAGATGGATTGATGAGACTTTATATCGATTATAGGGAATTGAACAAGGTAACCATTAAAAATAGATATCCCCTGCCAAGGATTGATGATCTGTTCGACCAATTGCATTGTAGCACGGTATTTTCAAAGATCGATCTTCGCTCAGGCTACCACCAGTTGAGGATTCGTGAGGCAAATATTCCTCGAACCGCTTTCCGTTCACGGCATGGACATTATGAGTTTTTGGTGATGTCTTTTGGTTTAACCAATGCACCCTCTGCTTTCATGGATTTGATGAATCAGGTGTTTAAAGATTACTTGGACCGATTTGTTATTGTGTTCATAGATGATGACTTGGTGTATTTCCGCAATGTTGAGGAGCATACTCAGCATTTGCGTCTGGTTTTGTCGACCCTGAGGGAGCATAAGTTATATGTAAAGTTGAGCAAGTGTGAGTTCTAGTTACCTCAGGTGTCCTCTCTGGGTCATGTTGTAAGCAAGGAAGGTATTTCTGTAGACCCGACCAAGATTTCTGCGGTGATGGAATGGGAGAGACCTTCTACACCTAAGGAGATTAGGAGTTTCTTAGGCCTAGCTGGCTATTATAGAAGATTCGTGGAGGGGTTTTCGGTGTTGTCTGCTCCTCTAACTAGACTTACTTAGAAGAATACTGCATTCATTTGGAGTGATAAGTGTGAAGAGACTTTCCAAGAGCTGAAGAAGAGATTATGTACTGCTCCGATTTTAACCTTACCTACTGAAGGAGTTGAGTATGTTGTGTATGTCGATGCATCACATATCAAACTTGGTTGTGTTTTAATGCAAGATGGTAAGGTGATCGTGTATGGATCAAGACAACTAAGATCCACAAGAGAAATTATCCTACGCATGATTTGGAGTTTGATGCTATAATTTATGCGTTGAAGCTTTGGAGACACTTATTGTACGGCGCGTTGTGCAAGATCTATATGGATCATGAGGGTTTTAAGTACGTATTCACTCAGAAGGAACTAAATCTGCGCCAGCATCAGTGGTTAGAATATGTGGCGGATTATGAAGTGGAAATTCTTTATCATCCAGGAAAGGCTAATGTAGTAGCCGATGCCTTGAGTAGAAAGACCGCTAAGATTTTTAATCTGTCGGTGCAGTCCTTAATAGAAGAATTTTTGTTGATGGATGTTGAGGTTGGTAGTAGTACTGTGCCTGCTAGTCTAGAAGCAGAAGAACCCTCTTGGATTTCCCTTACTCGAGCACATCAGAAGGATGATCCTGATTTGTTGCACCTCAGGAAAAGAACTTTGAAGGGAGAGCTACCCGAATTCTCTGTGGACGAGTTGGACACCTTAAAGTATCGGGGTAGATTTTGTGTCCCCGCCTTTGATGATATTCGAGCTAAGATCTGTACTGAAGCTCATGGTTCCAGTGTAGCCTACCACCCTGGTTCCACTAAGATGTATAAAGACCTAAAGCAAATTGTTTGGTGGTCAGGGATGAAGAATGACATCGCAAAGTTTGTATCGGAATGTTATACATGTCAGCGTGTTAAGGCTGATCATAGAAGGCCTGGTGGTAAATTGACACCGCTTGATATTACAAGTTGGAAATAGGAGAGTATTTCAATGGATTTCATCACCGGTCTACCAAAATCTCCCCATGGGCACGACTCTGTTTGGGTGATAGTCGACAGATTGACAAAGTGTGCTCACTTTGTTCCCGTTAAGATTGGGTATTCAATGAAGAAGATAGCGAAGCTATATCTTGAAGAGGTCATCAGGTTGCATGGAGTTCCAGTTAGCATTGTATCAAATCGAGACTCTAGATTTACGTCTCGCTTTTGGAAGAGTTTACAGGAAGGGTTGGGTACTAATTTAAGGTATTCCACCGCCTATCATCCGCAGACGAATGGTCAGACGGAAAGGGTAAATCAGATCGTAGAGGATATGATCAGGTGATATATTTTGGATCATGGTGGTGCTTAGGATGAGTGTCTCAGACTCATGGAGTTTGCTTACAATAATAGTTATCAAGAGAGTTTGAAGATGCCCCCGTTTGAGGCCTTATATGGGAGATGTTGTAGAATTCCTTTATTTTGGGCTGAAGTTGGTGAGAGACCATTGCTAGGTCCAGAAGCCCTTGAAGAGATGAATTGTGCCGTGACTCATATTCGGGAAAAGCTCTGTGTGGCTCAAGAGCGCTATAAGAAGTATATTAATCGATGAAGGGTCGATATGGAGTTTGTCGTTGGAGACTTGGTTTTTCTGAAAGTTTCTCCGATGTCTGGCGTTAAAAGATTTGAAAGGAACCACAAGTTAGACCCCCGGTATGTGGGACCTTTCCAGATTCTTGAGTGCATCAGTATGTCAGCTTATAGGCTGGATTTTCCTGCGACCTTCCCTGGTGTCCATGATGTGTTCCATGTGAGCCAGTTGCGGAAGGGTGTTCGTAGTGATCGTCAAGTCCTCGACTCGATACCCCAGATTCAGCCCAACCTTACGTATGTGGAAGAACCTGTTCGTATCCTGGATTCACAAGAGCGTGTGTTGCGAAGAAAGACCATCCCTATGGTCAAGATTCTTTGGAGAAATCAAGACATCGAGAGCGCGACGTGTGAATTGAAATCAGCAATGAGAGAATCTCATCCGCACCTCTTCTCTTAGGTTTGGGTATGTCGTTATGTTTTCAGTTATGTTGGATTTTATAGTTTTTGGGTTGATTTTGGAGTTGTGATAAGTTTCGGGACGAAACCACTTTTTAGGGGGGTGACTGTAATGCCCCTGATTTTTTCGATGATCTATTTGAATGGGCACCGTCAGATTTATGACGTCATGGCGTTACTTTTAACGTCGAGTTTTGGATTTAAGTAATTTGGACTTGCTCGTCCAGTTTCGTCGCAACCCGAGCATTTTTGGAGTCTCGGCGCGCGATCAAAGTTTTGGGTTTTGTCTATGTTCGCCGCATACTTTGAAGGTTAATATCTCGGGAATGGCTCGTCGGATTTTAGTTTTGACTTCGTTGTTGTGTCCGTAGCCTCAGTTTTCGCCTACGGCGTGAGTTTCGTTTAATTCGGTGCTTTTGAGCCTCTGTTTTGATCTCATATTTCCATGTTCAACTATCTAAAAATAATATTTTCTATATTAATGCCTTGGGCTTGTTTTGATTCTCGGGAAGCCCTCCTAAAGGTGTGGGATTTCGTCGAACTAACCTTATTGTATTTCTCTGGGCGCTGTATCGAGGTCGACGATCATCAAGCGGAGCTCGACGATTGTATTTTTTTCTCTGGGCGCTGTATCGAGGTCGACGATCGTCGAGCGGAGCTCGACAATTGTATTTTTTTTCTGGGCGTTGTTTGGAGGTCAACATCGTCGAGCTCCGCTCGACAATTGTATTCTTTTCTGGGCGCTGTCTGGAGGTCGACGATCGTCGAGCGGATCTTGACGATTGTAATTCTTTTCTGGGCGCTGTCTGGAGGTCGACGATCGTCGAGCGGACGATTGTCATGCTGAGCTTGACGAAACATCGAGCGGAGCTTGCTGTAGGTCTAGCGGATCTTCGTGTTGAGTTCGACGATCTAGCCCTGCGTGTTGAGTTCGACGATCTGTGTGTTGAGTTCGACGATCTTAGGATTGAGTTCGATGATCGGGCCCTTCGAATTGAGTTCGACGATTTTCGAATTGAGTCCGACGATCTTCGAATTGAGTTCGACGATCAGGCCTTGCGTTCGACGATTTTTGAACAGAATTCGTCGAATGGAGTTTTTCCTTTTGTTCGATGAACGTCGAGCTGAGCTTGACAAGGAGTCGAACGGAGTTGTCTTCCCTTTTGCACTCGAGTAAATTTTTCTTCCCTTGTACTCGAGTAGTACTGCCTTCAGTACTCGAGTAATTGCCTTTTACATGAGTAATCCTCTTGCAGTACTCGAGCAGTTGCCTTGTACTCGACTAATCCATTCCTTCTGTCTCAGGAAAGCTAGTTCAGCCGAACCCGGTCTTTTTTTTGTTTGTTCTTCCTGTTATCACCTTAGTATAAATACCTTCTTCAGCTTCTTCATCCTCTCCTATTCTTTTTCCTCCCAAAACAGAGCGGCGTGAGCGAGAAAGAGGTTGTCTGTGTAACACCCCCATCCGTCGCATGGCATATAACAGAAGGTCCAGCTGGAACCCGACGCCATATACCACAGACAATCGGAAGGGTTACATAAGAATATCCAAACATTCCAATAAAATTACTTGTCCTACACAGAGCATTCTAGCGGAAGTTTTTAAAAGTAGAAAGAACCCTAACTTGTATCTAAATAACATGAATGTCCACCATCATTACCACTAGAATGAAATAATAACACACTAAAAGAAACTTGGTCTTATGGCCTTACAGAGATTCACTTAATTAAATAATGTTTTCCATACATCGGCTCGCAGGCCGGCCACACATGACAAAAGTAAAGTACAACTATTCTCTTCAGCCTTTTAGGGCCAGCACAACAACATGGGCTCCAGCCCGCTATTTGTTACTCAGCTCCGCAGCACATGCAAGCACATTCCGCCGCATGGTGGCAACAAAGCAACGGTCAACCAAAAGCCGACCAAATTATAACGACCCCGCCCCTTACTCGGGACGGCGGTGCTCTTTCCCTGCATATCATTAGCCAGTAAAACAATAAAGCGCAATTATACTACGCCACAGGTGTAGGCTCGCACGGCCAAACACCTCGTGCACTCAGGGCACATTAACGGTGAATCCTGACACTTCAGCGTCTTCACCACCATCCCAAAGATGGCAACCACGTGAGCATTTAGCCTTTCTGACCACTGTCTAAGGCTCCCGACTATGCCAACGGCCAGTCCCCTTTTCGGGTCTCTCGCACTGAACCACATAGCCTAGGTCCAATTCCACTTGCCCGTTGCTCACACCACGTAGTCACTTTAATACGTACTCACGAGCCAAGCTTCTTTCGGATGCCAAAAATTTTCCAAACAATCACATAACCCAGTTATGTTCAAGGCCGGTTCTCTGACCGCCAAGTTAGCAGAACACGTTTCCGCTCAGTTTTCCAGGTGCACCTTGGAGTTAATCCCCAAGGATCTTTGTTGTAATCTACCGCGTAGAAATACGAAAAACCCAAAGCACGGAGTCTTCTCCGGCAAAACATATCAAATGCAACATCATCAATCCAGACAATACACGCCCGGGTAGGCTTCACACAAAATGCCTATGCTCGTACTTCGATTTCGGACTCTATATGCAACATAAGGGGGACTATTCACATCAACCCCAAGGAACACCACGCACTCACCGCACACTCGCGGGAGCGGGTTTCCCTATGCAAAAAGGAAGAGAGCTTCACATGCTCAAGTAGAGAATCGTTACCCTTGTAGTCCGCTTTTGCGCCATGGAAAAACTACATGGATAGAAGTCTTCACAACGACCTTTCCTCCACGGATCCGCTCACAGATCTCAAAACGGTGCTCTGATGGTCCGCCGGCGGCCGGAATCCTCCTCCTTCTTCCTCCACTTTCTAACTCCTTGGAAATAGAATAACTTGGAGAAAATGAAGAGTTAACTCCCCCATTCCCGGCCTTAATAGAGCAGGAAACCACCTGGGCCATCGGATCTCAATTAAAGAAAATGAACAGCTCAGATTTGCACAAAAATCCTCTGACCTGGGCCGAACATGGCCTCGCACACGGCCGTGTTCCAGGTCGTGTATCTTGATCGAGGCACGATCATCGAATGAAGAAAATACACACGGGCAAAGACACGCCCGTATCTCACCTGACACGCCCGTGTCGGGTCCTCGACACGCCTGTGACTAGGGGGCGTGTCACATATAACAGCCACGGCAATGGACACGACCCAACTGAACATGGGTAGGGACACGGGTATGAACACGTCTGTGTCACTCGACAATCATCGAGCAAATATCGTCGATCGTCGAACGCAGAGGGTCACTCGACAATTGTCGAGTGACTTTTGTCGACCTCAATCGGCTTGCACACAGGCACGGGTCAAGACACACCCGTGTCTCGGGGCCGTGTCACCAGTAACCGCCATGCCAACCGACACGACTCTTGGGAACACGGGTACTGAAACGGGTAGGCACACGCCCGTGTCAAATGACACGCCCGTGTCATTAGGCCGTGTTCCTAGTTGTGTCCTTCTCGGGATGAAAACGGCCAAAACACCATCCAGACACGACCTTGGACACGCCCGTGTCCTAGGCCGTATACCCCTATACAGGCACCAAAATTCCCTTTTTACGCGACCAACTCAAATACAATTTTCGGGGCGTTACAAATTTCCCCCACTTAAGGAATTTCGTCCCGAAATTAAGTAAAGGTACACAAAAATTACAAGTTACCTGAATGGAACAACTCGGGGTATTCCTCCAACATAGTTTGCTCTCGCTCCCAAGAAAGCTCCTCACGCCCGCAATTATCCCAACGGACCTTAACCATTCGGATATCCTTGTTGCGGAGTCGCTTGACTTCAACGTATTCTATACGTATAGGCTTGACCTTTGTCATCAACTCGTAATAACCTGGCACTTGATCAACCGCAACTATCTGCGAAGGCTCTTGCACCGCCTTACGCAACACCGACACGTGGAACACGTCATGTAGCCCACTCAATTCCGCTGACAGCTTCAGTCTATACGCCGCCTCGCCAACACGCTCTAGGATTTCAAATGGTCCAAGGTATCTCGAACTCAACTTCTTCAAGCATCGAACTCGTGAGACACCCTTGAACGACTTAATTTTTAAGTACACCCATTCGCCAACATTGAACTCCACATTCCTATGTTTGGCGTTATAGTACTTTGATTGTCTGTCCTGAGCGATATTCAACCGTTCTTGAATTGTCCGTATCACTGAAGTGGCATCTTCCACTGCTTGACGTTTGTAAAGCTTCGACTCGCCCGTCTCCAACCAAGACAACGGCGTGCGACACGTTCTCCCGTACAAGGCCTCGAAAGGCGCCATTCCAATACTCGCCTGAAAGCTGTTGTTATACGCAAACTCCACCATGTACAGGTGATCTTCCCACTGCTTGTAACGACTTAGGGAGGACCCCTAGCGCCGCCCGACCCACCAGCAGCCCATGGAGGACCCATGGTGCCACGGTTGTACATCCGGAATCTACAAGGCCTGCAGGCCGTACACCCCAAAGCATCTCCGGCCTGTTTATCAGCACGGTGCATTGTTGCCATGGGGTATCGAACCCGTAACCTTGATAAGAAGCCTTTAATACCACTCCTCATCACCAACTAAGCTATCAGTGATGCTGCAGCTCAGCTGGTGATGAGGACATTGGATGGTTGGCTTATCAAGGGTTGGGAGTTCGATACCTAGCGCCAACAATGCCCCTTGCTGAGAAACAGGCGGGAGAGGCGTTGGAGTGTATTGGGCTGCAGCCCTATAGCGGGCCTACGAGTAAGACAAGCTATTCGGCGCATGATGGGGTGCAGTAGCCTCTGAGCTCTAGGCCGGGCCGTTAAATAAAAAGTGCACCTTTTTGTAACGACCTAGGGAGGACCCCTAGCACCGCCCGGCCCACCAGCAGCTCATGGAGGACCCATGGGCTGCTATGGGCCGGGCGGCGCTAGGGGTCCTCCCTAGGTCATTACACTGCTTTCCAAAATCTAGGACGCACATGCGAAGCATGTCTTCCATCGTCCGATTGACCCTCTCGGTTTGGCCATCCATCTGCGGATGAAAGGTTGTGCTGAACTTTAGCTTAGTACCCAACAGACTATGCACCAACTTCCAGTCATTCGACGTGAAGCGTCCATCTCGATCACTAACAATACTGCGGGCACACCATGCAATCGTACAATATTCTCCACATAGAGTTTTGCTAAATTTCCCATCGGATCTTCCTTCCTGACCAGGATAAAGTGCGACACCTTTGTCGACCTATCTACGACCACCCAAATGGCATCGTTTCCCTTCTGCGACTTCGTCAAACCATGCACAAAATCCATAGATATGTCGTCGAATTTCCATTCTGGGATAGGTAGGAACTTCAAGAAACCTCCGGGTTTCTGGCATTCCGCCTTCACCAATGCACATGTACGACACTTGGCCACATAAAGTGCTACGTCCTTCTTCAATCCTGGCTTCAATCCTGGCCACCAGAACAATTTCTTCAAGTCTCTGTACATCTTTGTGCTTCCCGGTTGGATTGAGTACTTGGTATAATGAGCCTCATACATCAACTCCTCCCGAGGATTATCCGCACTAGGAATGCATAGGCGACCGTCCTTCCTTAGCAACCCATCTTCAACAGCAAACTGGAAATTTGACCCATCCAAAGATTCATCCAAGATCTGCTTCATGTTGTTATCCTGAACCAAAGCCCGCCGAACTCTATCAGCTAGGTCACACTGCACCTCTGTCCAAAACAGTTTTGCCTCAGCACTAGACTGCTTGTCGACGCAAGATATCTCCAAAGCCTCTAACTCATGGACCAATCTCTCATCATGTACCGATAACCAGTTGGCCTGCACCATAGTCCTGCGACTCAACGCATCCGCCACTACATTACCTTTCCCTGGCACATAATGTATCTTGAAGGTGTAGTCCCCTAGGAACTCCATCCACCTCTGCTGCCTCATGTTCAGATCCTTTTGATCTAACAGGTACTTCAAGCTCTTATGATCGGTGTATATATCGACTTTTACACCGTACAGATAGTGCCTCCACAGCTTTAAAGCAAATATCATGGCCGCTAACTCCAATTCATGGACCTGATAATTTCTCTCGTAAGCCTTCAATTGTCGTGAACCATAGGCTATCACACTCCCATGCTGTAGCGGAACACAGCCCAAACCACTGCCCGAAGCATCACTATAGATCTCGAACCCTTCGGTTCCACTTGGCGAACATAAAATAGGCGTTGTGGTCAACCGCCTCTTCAACTCTTCAAAAGCCTGCTCGCACTCCGGAGACCACACAAACTTCTGATCCTTCCTTGGCAACGTCGTGAGTGATAGCGCTATCCGTGAGAAGTTCTCTACGATGCGCATGTAGTAGCCAGCAAGCCCCAGAAAACTCCGTACCTCTGCCACTGTAGTCAAAGCAGGCCACTCCCATATCGCCACTATCTTCTCCGGATCCACAGCTATCCCTTCTCCACTGACAACATGACCAAGGAATGCTATCGAGGATAACCAGAATTCACACTTGGAGAACTTAGCATACAACTGGTTCCTCCTCAACGTCTCCAACACCATGTGTAGATGATTATAGTGATCCTCCTCGCACTGCGAATACACCAGGATATCATCGATAAATACTATCACGAAAAATCCAGGTACTCTCTGAACGTCCTGTTCATCAGATCCATAAACACGGATGGCGCATTGGTGAAACCAAACGGCATGACCGTGAACTCGTAATGCCCAAATCGCATACTGAATGCTGTCTTTGGGATGTCGCTCTCCCTTATCCTCAACTGGTAGTAACCGGATTTCAGACCTAACTTCGAATATACCATTGACCCAACCAAATGATCAAATAGATCATCAATCCTGGGGATCGGATATTTGTTCTTCTCCGTAAGCTTGTTCAATTCCCGATAGTCAATGCAGAGTCGCAAGCTCCCATCCTTCTTCTTAACGAAAAGAACTGGTGCGCTCCAAGGCGACGAACTTGGACGCACATACCCTTGCTCCAACAACCCTTGAAGTTTCACCTTAAACTCTGACATCTCTCGCGGCGCTATCCGATATGGAGAGCGTGACACCGGTTTGGCACCTGGTACCAGCTCAATTGTAAAATCAATCTACCGCTGAGGAGGGGCTCCTGGGAGATCATCTGGGAACACATCAGGATACTCGGACACAACTGAAATACTGTCAAGACTTGTCTTAGGCATCGAAGTATGCACTAAAGTGACAAACAGCTCTGCCCCAGACCGAACCGCCTTAATCATTTGAAGGGCTGGCATCAAAATCTTACCCGACCCCTCCATGCCGGCAAAAGTAGTCTCCCGATCAATGTTCAGACCCAACTTAACTTCCTTACGGTTGCAATCAATGCATGCATCCTGCTCCGAGAGCCAATCCATATCGAATATTACGTCATACTCTGCCAACGGCAAAAGCGACGCTCGCAAATCAAACTCCTGGTCTCCAATCTGAATCTTCACTACGCAGATCCTATCCGCGCGCATTGAGCACCCATTGGGAAACAACACATCCAAATTGTCTTTTGCCATCGAGGACGGAACCCCGATGCGCGATATGAATTTTTCGGACAAGAAGGAATGCGATGCTCCCGTATCAAACAGGGCTCTCGCCGGAAACTCAAAGATCAACACAAAACCTAGCACCAACGAAAGTAAGCTAACAAATACGAAGGTAACAACTATAAAAGTTAAACCACTGTATTTTAACTCATACATGTAACCACGTCTGCTTGTTTTATGGTCTCTTGCAGGCCAAGGTTGTAAACTCTAGGCTGGGCTGGCGCATGGTGGGACGCGGTTGACTCCAGCGCCTTCCCTTTCTCCTCATAAGTCGCTCCAGGCTTCCTCTCGGACCTTGAACGTCCGCTCCAACACTCACGAGCAAAATGCCCCATCTTCCCGTAGTTGTAGAAAGCTCCTGGGACTCGACTTGTAGTTGCCCCCGACGCACCAGCCGAAGGGGCTGAGTTCGAAGTCCTCTGCTTCTTGTTCCATCTGCGGAATCCTGACTTTGTACTAGGCACTTTGAACTCTGCCTTCTTTTCTCCTGAGTCCTTCTTCTCTTGCACTTTCTTCACAACCTTCTCCAATGACCGGGCCGAATTGACCAAGGATAGGAAGCCCTGCGCCTTATGCCCAGCAAGTAGTAGCTGTAGATCGCCGCGTAGACCCTCATAAAATTGGTTGGTCTTCCGTTCTTCTTCCATAAACATAGCACCAGCATAACGACCCAACCGTGTGAACTCATGGAGATACTCGTCCATGCTTCTGGCTCCCTGAGTCAACCCAAGAAATTGGTTCTCCATCTCAAGCTTCTGAGCAGAGGATACAAATCTGGCTAGGAACAATCTTGAAAATTTCTCCATAGGCACATCAGCAAGCTGCCTACCCACTAAGAGATGAAACTCCAATTCATCCCACCACAGCCTCGCTTTACCCACCAAAAGAAAAGTCGATATGGTGGTCTTCTGCCATTCCTCAGTTAATGTGGATGTCAAAACCCTCTTTATCGAAGAGAGCCAGTCCTCAGCTTGAGCTGGCGTTCCAACCCTATCGAACCTCGGAGGATTAAAACTCATTACATGCTTTAGCTGCTTCTCTGTAGCTTTCCTCGGCTCTACCAGATCAACTGCTGCGCGCTCCACCACTCTCAGCTCTGCCGCCCTAACCGGTTCTTGCTCATTCACGGGAGGTGCGTGATGCATTTGCCCTGCATGTTTGGCATTAATCATCGCAAATACGGCTTCAGCCACCATCCTGATGGTTTCCGCTAAAGGAGGTGTAGTAGGCATGTCTCTCGGTGCACTACTTTCCGCTGATTGCGGACGCTCTGATTGACCAGCACTGCTCCTAGCTGCCTATAGAAGCAAAGACACACGATTAGACGATAATCAAATTGCTAAAAGCAATCATTGGAACACTCAGATTCCACAAAACAAGTGTATTTTTCAATCCTAAGTGGACATTCATGGGTTCTTTTTGATGTTATAACGATGACGCACACATGTGATCACCACACCTTAAAAGAATTCGCCCACGAATTCATTTAAGCCTGACCGTAACCAGAAGTCTGATACCAAATTGTAACACCCCCATCTGTCGCATGGCATATAACAGAAGGTCCAGCTGGAACCCGACGCCATATACCACAGACAGTCAGAAGGGTTACATAAGAATATCCAAACATTCCAATTAAGACTACTCGGCCTACACAGAGCATTATAGCGGAAGTTTTTAAAAGTATAAAGAACCCAAACTTGTATCCAAATAACATGAATGTCCACCATCATTACCACTGGAATGAAATAATAACACAATAAAAGAAACTTGGCCTTATGGCCTTACAGAGGTTCACTTAATTAAATAATGTTTTCCATACATCGGCTCGCAAGCCGGCCACACATGACAAAAGTAAATTACAACTATTTGCTTCGGCCTTCTAGGGCCAGCATAGCAACATGGGCTCCAGCCCACTATTTGGTACTCGGCTCCGCAGCACCTGCAAGCACATTCCACCGCACGGTGGCAAACAAAGTAACGGTCAGCTAAAAGCCGACCAAATTATAATGACCCCGCCCCTTACTCAGGACGACGGTGCTCTTTCCCTGCATATCATTATCCCAGTAAAACAATAAAGCACAATTATACTACGCCACAGGTGTAGGCTCGCACGGCCAAACACCCTGTGCACTCAGGGCACATTAACGGTGAATCCTGACACTTCATCGTCTTCACCACCATCCCAAAGATGGCAACCACGTGAGCATTTAGCCTTTCTGACCACTGTCTAAGGCTCCCTACTATGCCAACGGCCAGTCCCCTTTTGGGTCTCTCGCACCGAACCACATAGCCTAGCTCCAATTCCACTTGCCTGTTGCTCACACCACGTAGTCACTTTAAGATGTATGCACGAGCCAAGCTTCTCTCGGATCCCAAAAAGTTTCCAAACAATCACATAACCCAGTTATATTCAAGGCCGGTTCCCTGACCGCCAAGTTAACAGAACATGTTTCCGCTCAGTTTTTCGGGTGCGCCTTGGAGTTAATCCCCTAGGATCCCTATTGCAATCTACCGCGTAGAAACCCAAAAAACCCAAAGCACGGAGTCTTCTCCGACAAAACATATCAAATGCAACATCACCGATCCAGACAATACACGTCCGGGTAGGCTTCACACACAATGCCTATGCCCGTACTTCGATTTCAGACTCTATATGCAATGTTAGAAAGTAGCGAAAAAGAGAGAACCAGCGAATAAACTTTTGAATAATTGAAATTTTATTATCCAAAAAAGATATCTATTACAAAGGTATGCCCTCCCTTATATAGAATGGAGGAGAGATGAGAGAATACAAATAAGAGATGTGGGACTAAAAATTACAGGACTAAGCGGACTATACAAGACAAACCGCACAAACCGCGCGGTTAGACAACAGGGCTAACCGTACGGCTACCACCAGAGAGGAAGCGAGACTGCCAGGGTAGACCGCCAGACCGCCCGGTCTCCAAGCCGGCTGAGACAGACCGCCAGACCGCGCGGTCTTCAACCCGCCAATACAAACCGCCAGGCCGCCCGGTCACCAACTTCAACACTCCCCCTCAAGCTGGAGCATATATATCGATCATGCCAAGCTTGTCGCAGATGTGGAAAAAGGAAGCGGACACCGGCTTGGTGAAGACATCTGCCAACTCGTTGTCGGACGTGACAAATGGAGTGCAAATCTGTTTCTTCAATATTTCTTCCCGAATAAAATGACAGTCGACTTCTATGTGTTTTGTTCTCTCATGAAAGACCGGATTTTTGGAAATGTGTATTGCGGCCTTATTGTCACAGAACATAGGAAGAGGATAGTTATAAACCCCTCCTAAGTCAAGTATGAGAGCCCTCAACCACTTCAACTCACATGTAGTCGATGCCATGCTACGATATTCCGCCTCTGCACTAGACCTGGAAACGACAGACTGTTTCTTGCTCTTCCAACTCACAAGATTGCCTCCAACAAATGTGCAGAAACCTGAAGTCGATTTGCGGTCCCCTTTGTCATCCGCATAGCTTGAATCAAAGTAAGCTTCAACCCTTAGGTGACCATTCTTCTGAAATAGGAGTCCTTTCCCTGGAGCAGCTTTAATATACTCTAATATCCTCAGAGCAGATTGTTGATGACACTCCCTCGGAGCTTGCATGAACTGGCTCACCTTGCCAACAGCATAAGAGATGTCGGGTCTGGTTACCGTGAGATATATGAGCTTGCCCACCAGACGTCGGTATCTCGTAAGATCAGAGAGAAGAGGTGAGTCATCTGTCCAAGTTTTGTCTTCTCCAGCAGCCATAGGACAACGTGCAGGTTTAACACCAGTGAGTCCTGCCTCCTTTAAAAGATCAAGAGCATACTTCCGTTGTGAAAGGACCATGGAGTTGGGCTTTCTAGAGATTTCAATCCCCAGAAAGTATTTCGGGTAGCCCATATCCTTTGTAACCAGATGTTGACGAAGGTGTTTCTTGGTCATCAATACCCCATCCTGGTCATCGCCAGTAAGAAGAATGTCATCAACATAAACCGCAAGAACAACAAGACCAGAGGAGGTTTTCCGAACAAACAAGGAGTGATCTGCTGAGCTTCGTGTAAAACCAATGGCCGCAACAATTCCACTGAACTTGTCAAACCAGGCACGAGGACTCTGCTTGAGGCCATAGATAGCCTTTCTTAGCCGGCATACCCGTGTCTCCCCCTGAGCAACATACCCAGGAGGTTGCTCCATGTAAACATCTTCCTGCAGATCACCATAGAGGAAGGCATTCTTAACATCTAGCTGTGAGATGGGCCAATCCCTGTTGACAGCCACAGAGAGAAGAACCTGAATAGTGCTGAGGCGAGTCACGGGAGAGAAAGTGTAAAAGTAATCAATCCCATAAGTTTGGGTAAAACCCTTGGCAACCAGGCGAGCCTTATAACGATCCACACTGCCATCCGGGAGAAACTTCACCACGAAGACCCAGCGACAACCAACAACATCTGTGCCGAAAGGAGGCGGAACAAGGGTCCAGGTACCCCGTTCAGTGAGAGTAGCAATCTCCTCATCCATGGCAACTTTCCAGTGAGGAATAGTAAGGGCCTCCTGGTAGGAACGGGGGGTGGCAGTGGCCGAGATAGCCAGTGCAAAAGCTCGGCGAGCAGGGGTAAGACGATCGTAGGAAACAACTACAGCAAGCGGATGGTGGGTACAGGCTCGAACCCCTTTGCGAAGAGCAATCGGGAGATCCAGGTCAGCAGGTGCCTCAGTATCCGGAGTATCCGTGGTGGAGAGAGCTGGCCCGGGAGTAGAGAGATGGCAGCGGAGTGGAGGGAGAAAGAGGAGTAGAGGGTGGAGATGAGGAGGATGGGGAAGACGGTGGAGTGGGTGGAAAGGGTGGAACATCAGTGGGAGCAGAGGGAATGGATGGGTGGGTAGGAGAAGTAGGAGCAGGAGGAGTAGAAGAGGAAGCGGGAGAGAAGTAAGATGCATTGGCAAAGAAGGTGACATCCGCAGAGACAAATTGCTTGCGGGTAACAGGGTCAAAGCAACAATATCCTTTCTGAGTGGGAGAGTAGCCCAGAAAGACACATTTGGTGGCACGTGGTGAGAGTTTATCACGGGTGGCAGCGGGAGAGTGCACAAAAGCGGTGCACCCAAAGATGTGCAGAGGAAGAGGAAAGGGATCCTTGCCCGGATAAAGAATGGAGAAGGGGGTAGCACCGTGGAGAACGGTGGAGGGAAGGCGATTGATGAGATAGCAGGAGAGGAGGACAGCATAGCCCCAATAGGAGCGAGGAACATGCATTTGAGTCATCATAGTGCGAGCGACATCAAGGAGGTGACGGTTTTTGCGTTCCGCCACCCCATTTTGTTGTTAGGTGTAGACACAGCTGGTTTGACGAATAACACCATGGTGAGTACAAAAGGAGGAGAAGTCATGGCTAAGATACTCCTTAGCATTGTCAGAACGAAGGAGTTTAATAGACGTAGCAAACTGAGTTTTAACCAGAGAATAAAAGGAGGTCCAAACAGAGAACAACTCAGAGCGATCTTTGAGAAGATATACCCACGTACATCGAGAGAAATCATCAATGAAGGTCACAAAATAGGAACTACCCCGACCGATGGTGAGGTTAGGAGCGGGACCCCATATGTCAGAGTGAACGAGGTCGAACGGATGGGAAGAGCCCCGAATTTGCGTTGGTGGGAAGGAGGAGCGGTGATGTTTGCCAAGTTGACATGCATCACAGTTTAGAGGAGGATGATGAGGAGGGAGGTGCGGCAGGAGCTGTCGTAGAATTCGGGGAGGAGCATGTCCAAGGAGAAGATGCCATTTGGAGAAGATCTGTAGAGGAGGAGGAGAAGGCGGATAGAGCAGAAACGTTGTCGAGGAAGTAGAGGCCACCACTCTCAGTCCCAGTAGCAATCGTCCGTTGGGAGTCCGGATCCTGAAAAGCACAAGAGGTAGGGGTAAATGTGACAGAACACCGTAGTTGCTTGCATAAAGAAGTAACCGATAATAAATTACATGGAAACTTGGGCACATAGAGGGTATCAGCCAAGCAGAGAGATGGAGTGACTTGAACCATGCCCGTCCCATGGACCGGGGAGGGAGATCCATCAGCAACAATGACCGGGGGCAACTGAGTCTGTGTGTCAAGAAGAGAGAAACATTGAGGGTTGCCTGTCATATAATTTGTTGCACCAGAGTCGATGAGCCATCGTCCGCGAGTCACAACATGAGCACTACCAAAAGAGGTGACCACGGAGGCGGACAGGCTGGAGGAGAGGAAAGCCATGGAAGCAAGAGAGGAGCAAACCGCGACGAGAGGAACAAGCCACGAGAAGAGAAAAGAGCACCAAGCCGGGCGACCAGAAAACAGGTCGGGCGGCTAGGAAGGCCGCTTCCAAGAAGCCGAGCAAAGCAGAGGGAAAGAAGTCGCACGGCCTGAAAAAGTCGGGCGAACAGAGGAGAACAAGTCGCACGGCCAAAGATGAGGCCGGGGCGACTAGTAAGCAGGAGCGGGTAGAAGGCAACAAGAAGTAGAGCACGGCGAATAGAGGAGATCGCGAAAAAGGTCGCGAAAAAGAAGGGGCAAGCCGCGCGGACAGGTCGCGCGGGCAGACGGAGAATCAAGTGGCGAAAAAGCAGGCAAAGGCCCAGCGGGGAAGAGGTCGCGCGGACTGAGAAGGTCGAGCGAACAGAAGAGAAGAGAAGAGCAGGTGACCGCGACCAAGATGCGGGTGAAAAAGGAACAACCCGCACGGTCAGGCAGATCACAGCAGCAAACCGCGAGAATAGAGACAAGCGGTAATGGGGAAAGCAGAGGCAGACAGGGAGAAGAAGTCCGCAGCGGGTAGAGACAAGTCACGCGGACAGAGACATGCCGCAACGACTAGGAAGTCAGAGAGGCAAGAAAGAACAAGGAGCGCGGCGACAAGGAAACAGGTCGCTGCGACGAATAGCAGAGGAGAAGAGAATCAAGAAGAAGAAGCAAGCCGCGCGAACAGGGCAGCGGACAGAAACAAGCCGCGCGGATAGAAACAAGCCGCGCGGACAGAAGAGAAGGCAAGCCGCGAGACAAGTCGCAGGACGCGAAAAACAAGCCGCGAACAACAGAGAGCGCACAGAATCAGGAGGAAATGACCGTGCCCTCTGATACCATGTTAGAAAGTAGCGAAAAAGAGAGAACCAGCGAATAAACTTTTGAATAATTGAAATTTTATTATCCAAAAAAGATATCTATTACAAAGGTATGCCCTCCCTTATATAGAATGGAGGAGAGATGAGAGAATACAAATAAGAGATGTGGGACTAAAAATTACAGGACTAAGCGGACTATACAAGACAAACCGCACAAACCGCGCGGTTAGACAGCAGGGCTAACCGCACGGCTACCACCAGAGAGGAAGCGAGACTGCCAGGGTAGACCGCCAGACCGCCCGGTCTCCAAGTCGGCTGAGACAGACCGCCTAGACCGCGCGGTCTTCAACCCGCCAATACAAACCGCCAGGCCGCCCGGTCACCAACTTCAACATGCAATATAAGGGGAACTATTCACATCGACCCCAAGGAACACCACGCACTCACCGCACATTCGCGGGAGCGGGTTTCCCAATGCAAAAAGGAAGAGAGCTTCACATGCTAAAGTAGAGAATCATTACCCTTGTAGTCCGCTTTTGCGCCATGGAAAAACTACACTGATAGAAGTCTTCACAACGACCTTTCCTCCATGGATCCGCTCACAGATCTCAAAATGGTGCTCCGATGCTCCGCCGGTGGCCGGAATCCTCCTCCTTCTTCCTCCTCTTTCTAACTCCTTGGAAATAGAATAACTTGGAGAAAATGAAGAGTTAACTCCCCCATTCCCGGCCTTAACAGAGCAGGAAACCACCTGGGCCATTGGATCTCAATTAAAGAAAATGAACGGCTCAGATCTGCACAAAAATCCTCTGACCTGGGCCGAACACGGCCTCGCACACGGCCGTGTTCCAGGTCGTGTTCCTTGATCGAGGCACTATCGTCGAACGAAGAAAAGACACACGGGCAAAGACACGCCCGTGTCTCACCTGACACGCCCGTGTCGGGTCCTCGACACGCCTGTGACTAGGGGGCGTATCACATATAACCGCCACGATAATGGACACGACCCAACTGAAGATGGGTAGGGACATGGGTATGAACACGCCCGTGTAACTCGAAAATCATCGAGCAAATATCGTCGATCGTCGAACGTAGAGGGTCACTCGACAATCGTCGAGTGCCTTTTGTCGACCTCAATCGGCTTGCACACGGGCACGGGTCAAGACACGCCCGTGTCCCGGGGCCGTGTCACCAGTAACCGCCATGCCAACCGACACGACTCTTGGGAACCCGGGTACTGACATTGGTAGGCACACGCCTGTGTCAAATGACACGCCCGTATCATTAGGCCGTGTTCCTAGCTGTGTCCTTCTCGGGATGAAAAAGGCCAAAACACCAGCCATACACGGCCTTGAACATGCCCGTGTCCTAGGCCGTGTACCCCTATACAGGCACCAAAAATCCCTTTTTATGCGACCAACTCAAATACAATTTTCGGGGCGTTACAGTCCGTCCTTATTTCTTCCGGTGGCTGTCGACGGTGCTCCGGTGCTTGGAATTTCAAACCGATCGTACATCTGGAAAGCACTCGTCGAGAGCTACGCCCTCGTGGTAATTTCTTCCCCGTTTCTTGAGATTTCTTGTTAGGGGTTTTCGGCCCTAATCCCCTTTTCGACCATTTTTTGTCTAGATTTCAACTCCTCCCACAGCCTTTTGCCCCGATCTACGACGTGGAACGATTCAGAGGACTTTTCCGGTAAAAACCAAGGCAAGTGGTGGTTTCCACTCATCTCTCTTTGTCCGATCTAATGGTAACGGCTATACTTTCATGTTCTTTAAAATTTTCTGCGCTTATTCTTCCAAATCATTATTATGACTAATCGTTTCAGCGATCCTTTGTTGTTGTAAAGTTTTGACTTGGAAAGCCCGATCTTGTCTGGTTTGGGTTAATTATTCCTGGTGTGTCTTAGTGATGTTTATGCATGCCTTAGCTTTCGTTATTAAACGCGTTAGAATTTATCTAGGACTGTAAATAGCTCCTATAGGTTGATCAACCTTGTCTTGTATCTAGTAATGTCAAGTAGAGTCTGACGAGCCAAATCTCGAGATATTTGTGTTGTGGTTTCTTTGGGTTTCTTGATTGCGGGAGTTAGTGGACGATTCCACCTCCGCAGTGTTTGTTTCCTTCATTAGTGCCCTGTGGAAGTCTACATGGTTTTTTGTATGTCTGCGGTGTATGGTGGAGAGTATGAGACTCCCTCGCAGTTAGACGGATTTTATATCCATGTTTTTGGGTAGTGTGTCCAAGAGTGACCACCTCGTCCATGTTTTTGGGTAGAGTCGACCATAGGTGCCTAATAAAGGTTTTGTTTTCCCTCTTGCAAATTATTCATGTAGTCACCTTATAGCCTTGTGCGTCTGGTGCACTCTTGTTGAACGTGACGATTCACGTAAGTACTCTTTTACTGCTGATGCTTGTTTTCCTTTTCGTACTTTACTTCAGTGCTTTTGGTCTTGGGTTGGTACCCCTGTGGACCTTTGTTTATTTTGGTTTATTATTTTTTTTTCCTGCCACCATTTGTACCTTCTTGCTGAGGTGTTCTGTCTTTGGATGCCTCAGGTCTAGAGCAGTAGCAGTTAGCAGAGCTAGTTTTGGAGTTTCTGGACGGCAGTGTTGGTCGTGGTTGTTGCCTAGTCATAGCGAGGTAGTTTGTTGCTTGTTTAGTTTTACTGGTTCAGACATACTTTTGTTCGTGGGTTCGTGTCAGTTTGTTGGCGCCCACTGAATTGTTAGTTATTTGATACTTGCTAGCTGCTCATTTCTTTAAATGTGGATGTGGATTACTTGTTCTCTGGGAGGATTTATGCTAGGAATGCATGTTATGTATTTTCAACCATAAAATCTACTACTATTACTTCATGCATTGCATAATTTGAAACTCGAACTTATTATTTTTAGCGACCGTAAAAGCTATCTTTCCTACTATAATAAATTTAGAGTCTTGCATAGCATGAGTTGTCCTTTAGGGACGTTTTTACTCATGTAGGATGTTTGAATTAATCTAATCAAGTATTTTTCCACAGCGTATAATATATTTTGATTCGTGGACTAGATGAGCCACTAAGCCGAGGGATACGGCTAACTACTGCACTTAACTGATTTTTCTTAAAATAACTTAAAAAGAATCTTTCTTCATGGTTAGGTTGGTGTCTGCCTGAGCGTCCGCAGTTATCCCCTGCTGACGTGGCATCATGAAGCGCATTTTCCCTTACTATGATAAGCTTTTTATATGCGGTGAAAATGCGGGTTGTGACAGTTGGTATCAGAGGGAGGTTGTTTGACAAAAGGTTATATTTGCAAAGAAATTGTTTTTCCTACAAGGCTTGACTCGAGTGAAATTCTTGCGTCTCGTGTAGGTGTACTGTTCATACAAATAATCTGTTAGTACTCATGTCATATGTTTTTAAGTACTCGAGTAGGTCTCTTCTTGTACTCGAGTACTTACCTTACTACTCGAGTAGTTCTTTTCGAGTACTCGAGTAGGTGCCTTATAAGTACTCGAGTATGTCTCTTCTTGTACTCGAGTAGTTACCTTACTACTCGAGTAGTTCTTTTCGAGTACTCGAGTAGCTGCCTTATAAGTACTCGAGCAGCTCTCTTCTTGTACTCGAGTAGTTACCTTACTACTCGAGTAGTTCTTTTCGAGTACTCGAGTAGTTGCCTAGCACTTGAGTAGGTCTTTTCATGTACTCGAGTAGTGATCTTACTACTCGAGTAGTTCTTTTCAAGTACTTGAGTAGCTGCCTTATAAGTACTCGAGTAGGTCTTCTTGTGCTCGAGTAGTTACCTTACTACTCGAGTAGTTCCTTTCGAGTACTCGAGTAGTTGCCTGGCACTCGAGTAGGTCTTTTCATGTACTAAAGTAGTGATCTTACTACTCGAGTAGCTCTTTTCGAGTACTCGAGTTGTTACCTTACTACTCGAGTAGTCCTTTTCATGTACTTGAGTATCCCTTGAGGTACCCGAGTAGTACCCCTATAGTACTCGAGTGGCCCGTTCTTTCTGTCTCGGAAAACCGATTTTAGCTGAACTCGTTTTATTTCTGCTGTTTGAGTATAAATACTTTCTTCATCATCATCATCATCATCATTAAACCGACCGAGAATTTCTTCTACTTCCCGAACCAGAGCGGCATGTGAGAATCAGGTCGTCCATCCGTACTTCTTCCGGTGGCCGCCGACGGAACTCCGATGCTCGAAATCTTCAACCGATCATAGATCCGAAAAGCTCTCGCCGAGAGGTGCGCCATCGTGGTAATATCTTCCCCGTTTCTTGAGTTTTCTCGTTAGGGTTTTTCGGCCCTAACCTCTATTTCGGCCATTTTTGGCTAGATTTTAACTCCTCCCGCATCCTTTTGCCCCGATCTACGACGTGGAGTGATTCGGTGGACTTTTCCGGTTAAACCAAGGCAAGTGGTGGTTTCACCTCGGTTCTCCTTGTCTGATTTGATGGTAAAGGCTATGTTTTCATGTTCTTTAAAATTTTCTACACGTGTTCTTCCAAATTATTGTTATGATTAACCTTCTCAATGATCACATGATTTGTAATGTTTTGTCATGGTAAATTCGATTTTGTCTGGATATGTTTGATCGTTCTTGAAGTGTCTTATTGATGGCATTAAACGCCTTAGATTTCATTATTGATCAGATTAGAGTTATCTAGGATTGTGAATTGTTCCTAAGGGTTGATCAACCGTGTCTTGAAACTAGAAATGTCAAGTAGAATCTGACAAACCAAATCTCGAGATATTTGTGTTGTGATTTCTTTGGGTTTCTTGATTGCGGGAGTTAGTGGATGATTCCACCTCCGCAGTGGTTGTTTCCTTCATTAGTGCCCTGTGGAAGTCTACCTGGTTTTTTTTATGGTGTGTCTGCGGTGTATGGTGGAGAGTATGAGACTCCCTCGTAATTAGACGGATTTTATATTCGTGTTTTTGGGTGGTGTGTACAAGAGTGAACACCTCGACCGTGTTTTTTTTGGGTGGTGTGTCCACGAGAGACCACCTTGCCCGTGTTTTTGGGTGGTTTGTCCACAAGTGACCACCTTGCCCGTGTTTTTGGGTAGAGTTGACCACAGGTGCCTAATAAAGGTTTTGTATTTCTTCCTTACGAATTATTCAAGTTGTCACCTTATAGCCTCGTGCGTCTGGTGATTTCCTGTTGTACGTGACGATTCACGTAAGTACTCTTTTCCTGTTGATGCTTGGTTTCTTTTTGTGCTTTACTTCAGTACTGTTGGTCTTGGGTTGGTAACCCTTTGACCTTTGTTTACTTGGCTTATTTTTCTGTCACCATTTGCGCCTTCTTGCTGAGGTGTTCTTTCTTTGGAATTCCTCAGGTCCAGAGCTGTAGCAGATAGCAGAGCTGGTTTTGGAGCTTCTGGGCGGCTGTGTTGCTTGTCGTTGTTGCCTCGTCTTAGCGAGGTAGATTGTTGTTTCTTTTAGATACTGGTTCAGACTTACTTTTCTGTAAGTGGGATCGTGTCAGTTGTTGGCACCCACAGATTTGTTATTTGTTTGATACTTGTTAGCTGCTTAGTTTTCAATATGTGGATGTGGATTACTTGCTCTCTATGATGATTTATGCTAGGAATGCATGTTAGGTATTTTTAAGAATAAAATCTACTACTATTATTTCATGCACTGCATAATTTAAAAACTCTACTTGTTATATTTGACGATCGTAAAAGCTATCCTTACTACTATTATAAATTTAGAGTCTTGCATAACATGAGTTGTCCTTTGGGGATGTTTATACTCATGTATGATGTTCGTGTCAATCTAAATAAGTATTTTTTCCGCAGCGTAGAACTATACTTTGATTCGTGGACTAAATGAGCCACTAAGCCGAGGTATACGGCTAACTATTGCACTTAACTGATTTTTTCCCTTAAAATAACTTAAAGAATCTTCCTTCATGATTAAGTAGGTGTCTGCCTAAGCTTCCGCAGTTATCCCCTGCTGACGTGGCATCATGACGCGCATTTTACCTTACTCTGATAAGTTATTATATGCGGTGAAAATGCGGGTTGTGACAACACGCACCCGGGGTTCGACCCGTAGTCGCCCCAGAAGCACCAGAAGAGGGGGCTGGACCCGAAGTCCTAGCCTTCTTGTTGAATATACGGGACCCAGACTTTGAGTTAGCTGGCACCTTGAACTCAGTCTTCTTATCACCAAAGCTTCTCTTCGCTTGTACATTCTTTAGATCCTTCTCCAAGGACCGGGCCGTGTTGACCAGGGTCAAGAAGCCCTGTGTTATAGGCCCCGAGAGCAGTAGCCTCAAGTCATCTCTCAGGCCTTCGTAGAAACGGTTCGTCTTGCGCTCCTAATCCGCGAATGTGGAGATAGCGTACCGACCCAAACGAGTAAACTCGTGGAGATACTCATCCACGCTACTCTCTCCTCACACCAACCTTTGGAACTCATTCTCCAATGTTATCCTCTGAGCCGAAGGGAGGTACCTTGCCATGAACAGTCTCGAGAACTCCTATATCGAGACGTCCGTAAGTTGCCTTCCTCTTAAGTGATGCAGCTCTAAACCTTCCCACCACAGCCTCGCATCACTGTACAATAGGAATGTTGCTACAGTGGTCATCTGCCACTCCTACATCTCCATCGCTATCAAGACTCTCTTCACTCGGGAGAGCCAATCTTCATCTTGGGATGGAGTTCCCAACCCCGAGAACACAGGAGTATTGAAGCCCATAACATGTTTGAGCTATCTTTCAGTAGCTCTCCAAGGCATCAGAGGCTCCACCACTACCTGCTCCACCCTCCTTGGCTCAGCCGCTTGAAGCAGTACCTGCTCCATCGCAGGAGCGGGCTGCTGCATTTGCCTTGCAGGCTGCGCAATTATCATGGCAAACACTGCTTCGGCCACCAATTGTATGATCTTAGCCGATGGAGGTGTTGCAGGAGCATCATTTGGTGCACTGCTAGCCTCAGAAACAGGGCGTTATGATGGCCCAACACCACTTTTGGTCACCTATAATTGTACAAAACACCATTAGGCGACTAAACAAAATTGCAAAAAACAATTATAGGAACACATGTATTTTCATTTCTAAGTGGACATTCATGGGTTCTTTTGATGTAATAACGATGACGCACACACGTGTGCTCACCACCCCTTAAACGAATTTGTCCACGAATTCATTTAAGCCTGACCAAAACTAGTAGTCTGATACCAAATTGTAACACCCCCTATCCATCGCATAGCATATAGCAGTAGGTCCGGCCGGGGCCCGACGCCATATACCACAGACAAACCGGGCAGTTACTCAATGGAAATCATCTAACTAATAACCAACGTCCTACACAGAGTCATTCTAGTGGAAGAAATTTAAAGTTACAAATTAAAGAACCCAGCATAAGAATGAATGTACACTACTCAAACCAATAGGAATGAAGGTACAATACACAAGTACAATGGCCTTAAGGCCTTACAATTGTTTACTCAAATTACATGTTTTTCAAACCTTGGCACGCAGGACGGTCACACATGAATAAAGCAAGTAAACACTCAATATTTAGGCCTTCGAGGGTCGGCACAGCAACTTGGGCTTTTTCCCGCTATTTAAGCACTTGGCCTGTAGCACCTGAAAGCAACAATCCACCGCACAGTGGCAAACAAAAGCAACGGTCAGCTATGTTGACCAAATTATAACGATCCCGCCCCCAAACTCGGGACGGCAATGCTCCTTCCCTGCACTTCATTAGCATAATCAAGCAGTATAGTGAATAAACACTTTATCACAGGCGTAGGGACACATGGCCACACACCCCGTGCTCTCAGGGCACATTCTTGGTGAAGACGGTCAAAGTCCGCTGACTCACCACCGCCCCTTCGATGGAAATATCTCGTGAGCATTTGGTCTTTCAGGTAACTGCCTAATACCCTCCATCTAAGCCAACGACAAGTGCCATGTACCATTAGGTCTCTTTACCAAACGACATAGAGCGGGTATGGTTGCGCCTAACCCGTTGCTCACACCACAATGTCAACTTAAGCCATCTGCGCGGGTCAAGCTTCCCCGAGTCCCATATCGTTTACACACATCACATAACACAGTTATATTCAGGTTGGCTCACAGGCCACCATGTTAGCAGAATCACGCATCTGCCCAGTTTTTCGGGTGCACCTTGGAGTTAATCCCCAATTCTCCTTGTTGCAATCTACCGCATAGAAAACCCGAAAAACAAACATTTGTGCGGAGTCTTCTCCGGCCATTCATGCAATACAACATCACCGATCCAGACCAACTTTTTCGGGTAGGATTCACACATCATGCCTCTATCCGTTCTCGATTATGGACTCTACATGTACACAACAGGGACTATTCATGTCTACCTGAAGGAATGCCTCAAACTCACCACAAACTCGCGAGAGAGGGCTTCCTATACAAAGAAAAGAGGAATTCACATTTCCTATGATGATAATCGTTACCCTAGCATTCTTCCTTGGTGCCATGGAAATCTTTGCTGATGGAAAGCACCGCAATCTCCTTGCCTCCGTAGATCCGAAGACGGTTCGCGATTTGGAGCTCTGAAGCTCCGCCGGTGACTGGATCTAGCCTCCTTTCTTCTTCCTTGCTCTCCCCTCTCTCTAGACTTTAGAAAGAGAATAACTCAAGTGAAATGGGGTTTTATAAGACCTAAACCCGGGTATATCCAAGCAAGAACAGCCCCCAGCCGTCAGATCCCAAAATAAGGAAACGAACGGCCACGATCCGGGCCTGAAATGCAAAATCTGGGCCGAACACGGCCTGTGACATGCCAGTGTCCTAGGGCCGTGTTCCCCATTCTCCGTCGAAACCGACGCATACCTAAAAGTACACGGGCACCCGACATGCCTGTGTCGAGCCTGACATGCCCGTGACAACCAGTACACAGTCGTATTCCCGGCCGTATTCTCCCATCGACACAGGACCAAGAACAACCCGAGAAGAACACGGGTCTTGGACACGCCCGTGTCCTATTTAACATGCCTGTGACTACCCGACACGGCCCGTGTTCCGACCAGTGTAACAACCACACCACAGCCCGACTTCAACCTGTGTAGGACACGTCCTGGGACACGCCCGTGTCTCAGGCCGTATTTGTTGCTCGACGATCGTCGACTCCAAAATTTGTCGACCTCTCTGCCAGATCGTCGACCCGGGCACGACACATCCTAGGACACGCCCGTGTCCTAGGCCGTGTGATATCTGCCAAGTTCCAAACTTGGTCTGAAACGCTACCAATCGCTCTTTTGAGTTTCGGGGCGTTACAGCTAATCACCTACAGGTGTGTGTGTGTGTGGGGGGGGTGAATATTTTATTAGAGTCTTTTGTGTTCTTTAAAACCTTTTTCTATTTTAGGTCCTACTGTGTTTACTTAGTTCTACTTTCAAGAAAATAACACACAACACACCAAATATTTATAGTGGTTGCCCAGTGTATGGGTACATCGACTGTCACTCCAGCCTTTCTTACAATATGTTAGACAAGGCACTTCTCCAAAAACATAGCTCCTCAGAGATTACAACATGATCCCACCATAACATTTAGTATCTTCTGAGACTTACAATACAGGTACTCATCCACACCACACAGTAATCACCTGATCACCTAACAAAGACACAAATGCCCTTCAACATAGGTTGGGAGATCAACCATAACACACAGATCCTACACTGGATCCTACTCTCATCCTTTATAACTTAGGCTTTATAACACTGATCTCACAGATCCACACACAACCTTTACAATCTAGGCCTTACAACACAGATCTTGAATAGATCCACAAAATTTGAAAGATTAAAATAAATTTGACTCATGAGATTTTGTTCTCTGAATCAACTGCTTCCTGAGCCGAGGGAATCTCAGATCTATCATCTTCTCAGCAACAAGAAGGACAATCTTCAAAGATCTGTTGCTTGTGCTGGAAGTTACTAAGAATCTTGATTCTGATCTTGTTGATGAAGGGGGAAAGAATGTGAATGAATGTCTTCGATCAGCTAACCAGTAAGGCAGAATTCAATTGCTTTGCCTTTCCTTTTATCCTGAGAAAACCCAGATCAGATTTCCTCTTCACCGATCCAGAGATTGATCATCTGATTTGGCTCTGCTTGGATCGAGAAGCAACTTCGGCTAGGACTTGCCTAGACTAATTCTTCTTCCTCAAGATAACCCTCTGATCTTGCTATAGCAGATGTTGATTGCAGCAACTAACTCAGAGACTCTTCAGATTTGTCAAATTAAATTACTTGTCTCTATAACAATGGAGGGGGAAGAAGATGAACTCCCGCACCTCTTTCGCAAAATGAATTGATCTCTTAGAATTCTTCCTCGTTTCAGATCTAAGCTTCTATTTATAATCCCGAAATTCGGAGAGTTGATTGGCACATGTCGCTGGTTTAACAGCTGATTATATCCTTAGTTTTATATATTATCGTTAACAGCAGACTGACGACGACGTTAGTGATGATTTGCAGAACTTTCATAACAAATTTAAAATTCGTTGACATGTTGACTTTGCTGACGTCACCCCTTTGTGGACTTCACCAAATTCTCAGAATCCACTCAAGCGTTGAGTGGCGTTGAGTGAATGGCCTTCACTCAATAATTCTGTACTTAGTCATTTTGCAGCTTCCTTGGCGTTGAGTGGCATTAAGTGAACTGGCTTCACTCAATGATTCTGGACTTAGAATAATTTTAAGCTCTTTCTCCAACTATGGTGTTGAGAGCGTTGAGTGTAGCTTCATCACTCAATGCTTTTTGCCTTGGACTATTTTCTGCTTCTTCAGTAACCATGATCTTGATAGTATTAAGTGTAGCTTCATCACTCAACGATTCTGGACTTAGAATAATTCTACTATGCCTGATGGTGTTGATTGTGTTGACTTCACTCAACGTTGTCTCCTTCTGCCTCAACATTTTACTAGGCATTGAGTGAACTGGCTTTACTCAATGATTCTAGACTTAGTCAAATTCGGGTTTCTCCTTAGGCGTTGATAACAACAACATGATGTAATGCTATCTGTCATCTGGCATTGTGTGAACTGGCTTCACTCAACACTTTTGTACTTAAACAAAATTTCATGTCTTTCTTCCACATTTTTGACTGAATCAGCATGGCGTTGAGTGATTAAGATTCACTCAATGCTTCTGGATTTAACCGATTTTTCTGTGACAGATTTGCTTTGGCTTTGACAGAACTAGCACGACATTGAGTGATCAAACTTCACTCAATACTTCTGGACTTAACCAAATTTTTGTGACAGATTTTCTTTGGCTTTGACAAAACTAGCATGCCGTTGAGTGATCAAGCTTCACTCAATGCTTCTGGACTTAACCAATTTTCTGCCTTGCGAACACTCAAAGATTTGATTCCTAGTCTTCTCTTGTCACTGTTAGTTGTATGACATTTAGTGAACTAGCTCCACTCAACGCCTGTGGACTTAGTCATTTTTCTTTGCCAGAAACTCTGGGGCTTTGACCATGTCAGCTTTACTCGATGAATTAAGTTATATGATATTGAGTCAGTTGAAATCACTCAACGCCTATGGACTTAGTTGCTTTTCTGCCTTTGTCATCATCTGTCCTTGACTTCTGGTATTGAGTGAGCTTGCTTCACTCAATGCTTGTGGGCTTAGTGGAATTTCTCTATCCTTCTTCCTTCATTAAGGCATCTAGCATTGAGTGAGCTTTCTCCACTCAATGTCTGTGGACTTAGGTAATTTCTTGCCTATCTAGCTAACTCCTTTGTGTCCACCTGTCCTATCAGTGTAATAAGGACTAACCGGACATGTTTTAACTTGAAACCATATCAAATACACCTTTGTATATATCATTGGCTTGTTTGACTTCTTACAAATCAGGGACATTGGGATCAATGGGCCCAACAGACTCCTTCTTCCTCTTCTTGGAAGTGGTGAACCTCAACATGAACCCCCGGCGTAGGTCCTCGAAACAGTAGATGGAGCTAGCCACAACTGGTGGAACCAATATCTTGCCTTCTCCTTGAGGGTGATGACGAAGAGCTTGCATTTGAATGAATCTAACATCTATCAGATCAAGACCACATCCTCAAACCACTGGATATGTTGAACCGGATTGTACTTCACGTGTTTGATTGGATACTAATAAATAAGTGATTTAGGTATCCATATGGGACCAAGTGTGATGTTTTCTTTGGGTGTCCAAATATAGCATATTGTCTTATGGGGAGACAATGATGAATGAACCATTACAAGAGAGTTAATGTTTCAGTTTTACTTTTGGGTCTCCATTCATACTTTGATTTAAAATTATTGTTATGTATCAAATTTCCATAGTCATTAAATTTAGGCTTAGAATTATAGTGACTTTTGAAGAATTGATTTTTAGGAAATTTGTGAGCATTAAGTTTTATGTTGGGATTGGAATGATTTTGTAAATGAGTGTGATAATTATGTTTTGGAACTACATTCACTAGCATTTGATGAGTTTCACTCTCATTATTAGAATTCAACATGTTTTTATGATTTAACATTTTAATAGGTGTATGATGTATAAGATTTAAAACATTAGTAGAATCCTTACACAATTTTGAAGATAAACTAGAAGTAAGGAATTCAAAATTAATTGAAAATTTTTGTACATGTGATTTTAAATATTCTAGTTTATGCGATATACATTACTTTCATTTCTTAATATTTATTATGTTCTTTTGAAATTAAAAGCTCTTTTTCATAAATCTTGTGCTGTTTTTTTTAAAGAATTACAATCCAAACAAAATGTAGCATTTTCAAATAAAAAGCAAGAAGAAGAACAAGACACATCAATATGATATTCTACTTTAGCGTTTGCTTTTACATTTTTATCTCCTAAACGTAATTTAGAATTAGCATTTTTCAACTTTAAAATTTTATGTTTTGCAATTTCAAGCAAACAAAATGTAGAAATAGAATTGTTATGAAAAGAGAAGAATTAGATTTTCTTACAACACTTTTGAATGAGGCATGATTTGAACACAATGTTCCTTTGAAATCTTCTTGGCATTCCTCTATTATAGTTGAGTTTCCATCTTCTCTTTTGCATGATGTGTTCACTTCTTCCATTTCATTTGATGTGCACTCAACAGATCCTTTAATGGAGGATCTTTCTTGAATACTTAACCAAGCATTCATATTCTTCATGTTTTGTACTTGTTTTGTTCATGTAGATAGAGAATCATAAGTTTCTTCAAGATATTTCCAAATTTCATAATCAATTGGAAACAAATATATAAGTTCAAATATATGTTGATCTAGTGCAAAAAATATACTATTTCTAGATTTAGCATTTAAAACTATTTTATTTTTATTTAACCTACTTGAGGGCTTTTCAATAATAATATTCCCTACTTTTTCATCTAAAGATTTAAGAAAAATTTCAATTAGAATTTTCCATCCTTTATAGTTTTCACCGATAAATAATAGTGGTGCTAAAGATTTTTCATTTCGTTGAAAATTATCCCCTCTAGTGGTTACGAGATCATGAAGCCCCATTATTCCCGATTGTGAAGCTATTTTGGAATAACTTGGCTCTAATACCATGAGTTGGATCTTATGACGCCCTTAGGGGGGGTGAATATGGGCTTTATTGAAATTTATTTCTTAATAAAAATATCATAGTTACTTAAAGAAGTTTTGAAATATTTTACAGCAGAAGAATATATTTTATATCTTAGAAAATATTATATTGAAGATTAATATTTAGAAAATGGCAAAATTCAATATTTCTTAACTACTGCTAGTGTTAAGTGTAACTATTGGATGCTAGTTCACGGATATTGAATTCAAGTGTTTATATCTTACAAAAATGAACATTGCAATATATTTTATGTTAACGCTTTTGAACAGTATATTTCAACACATTTTAAAACTTGAAAATAAAATCAAGTGAAAGTCTTTGAATTTAAGGGTACCTAATCACCTAGAGGGGGGAGGGGGCGAATAGGTTATTATGATTTTATGACTCTCTTTAAGTTTTTTATGCCTTTTAACTTAGTTAGACTTTGTTGCGAGTGATTAATTTAGCTTTCAAGATATTCACACTAAGCAAACCAGATTTTTATAGTTGTTCCCCAGGGTATGGGTACATCCATTGTCCCTCCCGCCTTTCTAACAGAATGTTAGACAAAATACTTCTCCAATAACTTGGCTTATCAGAGATTACAACACGGCCCCACATGATCACAGAGTCTCCACTGAGACCTACAACATAGGAACACAACCCAACACCTTAGTAATAATCGGATCACCTAACACATGCACAAATGCCCTACAATACAGGCTGAGAAAACAGCCCTATCACACAAATCCAAGACTGGATCTTACAACTCAGCCTTTATAATTTAGGCTTACAACACAGATCTTAAACAGATCCTATAGAAATTGAATAAAAATATTGATTTGACTCAAGGGAAATTAATCTCTGAGTCAATTGCTTCCCGAGCTGAGAGAATCTCTGCCCTATCTTATTCACAGCAATAAGAATAACAATCTTCAAAAATCTACTGCTTGTGATGGAAGTAACTGAGAACCTTGATTCTGATTCTGTTGATGAAGGAGAGAGAAGGAAGATCTTCAATCAGCTAACCTATTTTGCAGAACACATATTGCTCTACCTCTTCTTCACAGATCTAGAGATTGATCTTCAAATTCGGCTCGGCTTGGATCTTCAATCAATTTCAGCTAGGGCTAATCTAGACCGATTTTTCTTCCTCAGAGAAATCCTCTGATCTTGCTATAGCAGATGATGAATGCAACAGCTAACTCAGAAACCCTACAGATTTGTTGAATTGAAGCTCTTGTCTTTGTAACAATGGCGGAGGAAGACGACGAAGTATCGCACAACTTTTTCATAATGAATTGGTCCTTCAGAAAAGTTTTTTGATCCAGATCTCATCTTTTATTTATAATCCCGTCATCTAGCAAGATAATTAACACCTGTCGCTGCTTTAATGGCTGATTATATCTTTATTTTTACAGAATGAGACTAACGGTGATGTTAGTGATGAGTTACATCTCTTCCATGATCATTTTGAATTTTGTTGACTTTTGTTGACTTTGCTAACCTCATCACTTATGGACTTAGCCAATTTAACAAAATCACTGCAAGCGTTGAGTGAACTGGCTTTACTCAACGATTCTGGACTTATTCAATTCTTCAGCTTGTCCAGGCATTGAGAGCATTGAGTGTATAAGCTTCACTCAATGCTTTTTTGACTTAGCTTGATCTTCAGCCCTTTCTGCAACTTTGTCATAGAGAGTGTTGAGTGAACTGGCTTCACTCAACGATTCTGGACTTAGAATAATTTTTCAGCTCTTTCTGTAACTATGACGTTGAGAGCGTTGAGTGAACTGGCTTCACTCAACGCCTCTATACTTAGCCAAATCTCCTTCTGTCTGAAGGCGTTGAGTGTGCTGGCCTCACTCAATGCTTTCTTCCTTTGCTTCTGAAATCTGGCATTGAGTGCGTTGAGTGAACTGGATTCACTCAACGCTTCTAGACTTAGCTGATTTCTTTATTTCCTCTTAGACTGTCTGCATTAGCTTGACTCAAAGCCTTTTGATCTTGGCATTGAGTGAACTGGCTTCACTCAATGCTTCTGGACTTAGTCGATTTTCTGTCTCCTTTTCTTTGGCTTTGACAGAAACGACATGGAGTTAAGTGAACAAGCTTCACTCAACTCTTCTAGACTTAACCAATTTTTTGTCACTTTCTTCATTGGCTTTGACAAAAACAGCATGACGTTGAGGGAACAAGCTTCACTCAACGCTTCTGGACTTAATCAACTTTTCGTCTCTTTCTTCTATGGCTTTGATAGGAACAACATGGCATTGAGTGAACAGGATTCACTCAACGCTTCTAGACTTACCCGAATTCTCTGACAGATTTATCGTGGCTTCACTCAACGCCTGTGTACTTGGACAATTTCTGCCTTGCCAACACTCAAAGCATTGACTGCCAGCCTTCTCTCAGTGTTGTTGGTTGTGTGGCGTTGAGTCAACTAGATTCACTCAACACCTGTGGACTTAGTCATTTTTCTTCACTGACACTGGCTTCTGGTTCTTCTGGCGTTGAGTGAGCTTGCTTCAATCAACACATGTGGACTTATGCAAATTCCTGTTTCTTCAGCAACTGTCTTGATATCGGGCATCGAGTGAGCATGCTTCACTCAATGCCCATGGACTTAAGCAATTTCCTGCCTTTCCAGCCAGCTCCTTTGAGTTCACCTATCAATATCACTTGGACCACCTATCCAATAAATATGACATAGACTAACCTGCGTGCTTGAACTTAAACATACATCAAATACAACTATGTGTATATCATTGAATTGTTTAACTTCTTACAAATCTGGAACATTGGTATCAATGGACCGAACAATTGATGTAGGCTCACACAATTGCCCCAAAAAAATTATGGCCAAACATGAATTTCCCTCTACGTCCTAATTCTACGTTCGCACAAAACTTTCAATGCAGCACACATGTTATTCAGTTTATCAATCAAACACTAACGTATGGGTAGCCACACCATTTGAGATCGAATATAGGCTATAAGACAATATTCTCTCAGGATAAAAGCGCCATCTGGTCCAATGGAGCAAATGTTGTACCAAAGGAGATCCACCATAATTTACGATTCAGAAAAAGGTAGATCTCTCCCAATAAAAAATAAAAGAGGATCGCCAATCCTCTCGAACTTAGATAAAATTAAGATCAACAACAAACGATCGGAGAAAACCACGATAAATCCAATGCTATCAAGAGATCAAGCTAAAGTAATTCCACCACAAGAAAATCTAGAGGGAAACACATAAAAAGGTCGAATTTTCGTTACCCCTATCAGAATAGATGATTCTGATTTACTAAATTGGTTCTCTCTTTAATGTCCCTGACTGTTGCAAAGATCCTAGGATCATAGGCTTCCATAAATAGCCTAACCCTCTATTTCCATATTCCAAAATACTCCTTCCATGCAGATGGGGAGTTTCATGGAACCTAGCTCTCTCTGGATCTCTCTAGATCCCATGTTCACTTAACTGCAGCTACCTTTGGAGATCACTCAGATTGTTAAATCCCTTTTTTAACATGCTCCCTCTAGTACAACTTGAAAGTTCTTATTTTCAAGGTAGCTAGCAACCTAGAGGGGGGAAGTGGTGAATAGATTTGTCTAGGACTTTTGAGTTTCTTTTGATTCTTCTTAAGTTACTTTGTGATTGAATAGATGAAAGCTTTTTAAGAACCCGCAACCAGAAAACAATCACAGAAAAGCACATAAGTATTTTTATAGTGGTTCCCCAAAATTATGAGTACATCCACTATCCTCCCACCTTGCTAACTTCCCGTTAGTGAAGGTACTTCTCCAAAACAATGCTCCAAGGAGCTTACACCTCAGATCCCTCAGGATCTCTCAGTCTCCTCCAAGAATTACACCTCAGCCACAAGGGCCCACACTTTGGGATACAAGTATCACCTGTTGGAACCCTAGTTCTAATTTGGGCTAGGATCACTATTAGAATTGTTTAGATTGACCAAAATGTATAGTCATGGATCATAGGTTTATCTCCAGATTTACTCAGAAGAATTCCAAGTAATGCATCAGTCATAATATCAGCTCGACAATAGTCGAACTGCGTTCGACGAACGTCGAACTCAGGTCGATGAATTCTGAGTTCATTCCCTGAACTCAGGTCGATGAACTCAGGGCTCAAGCAAGACGGTCAACTCGACAAAATCCAGCTAAGTTCGACGAACGTCCAACTTAGGTCGACGAATTCTGAGTTCATTCCCTGAACTCAGGTCGACGAACTCAGGGCTCAAGCAATATGGTCAGCTCGATGAAATCAAGCTAAGTTCGACGAATGTCGAACTCAGGTCGATGATCGGTGAACTCAAGCCAGTCATCTGGTCGACAAACACAGAAGCTGAGGTCGACGAACTGCAGGCTCCGGTCGACTAATTCTATGGAGAGTTTCTAGGCGTATTAGTTACAGCCGGCGGAATTAATTAAAGCTTAATTAAAGCAGATTATTGCCATCAGAATTAATTCTAAATATTCTTCAGAATATAGCCATTTGGAGGATGCATTAATTATGGAGTAAATCAGGATTTAATGTTAATTGATTCCCAAAGCAATTACCATTCTTGGGAATCAATTAGTCATCACAGTCAAAATAAATTCAAAGGTTTTGAATTAAAAAACAGAGATATACAGAAGCAAAACTGTACGACAAGAATAAGGACAGTAGAATGACAATGAAGGTTTTTCTGCAGACAGAGGAACTCTACATCATAAAAGAATATAATCATCAGAGTTCATCAGCCCCAAGCCATCATTAGATAACTAATCAATATCAGTCTAAAAGCTTACTGGAGATCATCATCACTGTGAAGGCCTGTCACCCTGCAGCAAAGCTTCCTGCAAACCTGAACCATTCAACATCTCAGAGGGAGCTTTTGCTACCATCAATAATCCACAAGTCTTCTCTTTGACTGTTGACAGAGAAGACATAATCAACTCTCTCATCCCCACCTCTGTAAAGGGTTGTCATCTCCCTTCAAAAGTGATTCCTAGTTTCAAGTCACCTGATCAAAAGACTTGGGGATTTGGTTTTTGAGCACCTAATCAAAAGCTCATTAGTGTCAGGCACCAGATCAAAAACCTGAGTGGATTCCTACCAGGGTGGTAGAAGAGTGGATGTACCCAAGTTAGGGAATCACTATAAAATCCTTGTGTCTTCTGTGTTGCTTGATTTCTATCTTTATTTTCGTTGTGCTCTGATATATATACATAGAACTCTAATTAGTGTTAGTTAAGATCTATCCCCTTTAAACTTTCAATTGGTATCAGAGCTGGTTACTTTGGTTGTACAGGCTAACACCTGAACCAAAACGATCTGATAGAACTTAAATATCTTTAGAGTTATCATGGCACAAATTGATGAGTTCTCAAGCACCAGACTACCCATGTGCAATCTAGATAAGTTTGCACTATGGAAGATAAGGATTAGGTTTTATATGAACTCCATTGATGAAAATATTTTTAATTCCATCTTATCAGGTCCTTATCAATCAGTGGATACAATAAGTCCAAATGTTGTTCCATCATCTCAATGGACAGAAGACCAGAAAAGATTAAAGATTGTTGATGCGCAAGCAATGAACATCCTGGCACAATCAATGTCTGATGACATCTTTGAGGAACTTGTTGAATGTTCATGTGCAAAAGAGATGTGGGACTCTCTCACAGCATTGGCTGCAGGATTAGCTAAAGAAGGAAACCTTAAAGCTGTAACCTGGGATGACTCAGATGCTTCATCCTGTACAACTAAGGATGAAGAAGAAATAAGAGCAAGAGAATTCTGCTTGATGGCAATCAATGCATCTTCCAGCAGCTATGTTGAAAAATCTGAATATGATGAAGAATCAATAGCAGAATCAAAAGAGGATCAGGTTATTTCCTCCTTTGATTTCTCTTCAGAACATTTTAAAGAAGATTTTAAAGTTTTATGCAATAATTTGATTCTATCTGAGAAGGAGATAAAACTTCTCAGAGCAAAAGTAATTGATTTATCTTCTGAAAACGTTCAACTCAAAGAAGACTTAACAATTACTTCAAAAACATTAACTTCATTAGAATCAATTAAAGGTAAAGAAAAGATAATAGATTTAGATAAAATAGCTGAATTTTTACCAAAACAAGCTAAAAATATTCAGAAAGTTTTTGTTCAAAATAAGTCGTTAAACCAAGATCGACGATCTCAGTATAAATCATCGAACGGCGATCGACGATCTCTGAACCCAGAGGTTGGGTTTAACTACTCAGCAAAAGGAGATCGACGATATCATCATTTCGCGTTGAGCAGAGATCGACGATTGTGGAATACAGATAGTTGTCATTATTACTCTGTGAACCGAGATCGACGAGATCAATACTGGCCGTCGAACGCAGATCGACGATCTTAACATAAATCGTCGAACTCAGAATTTCAAAATAGAAATTTGTATCCTTTTGAAAACTATAATCAAACTCAAAATTTTGTCAATCCTTTTACCCAATGGTTCATCTCTCCTAGGAAATATCATCCACTTAGATACAAGGATCAACCTAAATGCTCCTTTATTTCTAATTATTATAAACGAGAACCAGGACCCAAGGTAATCTGGGTCCAGAACTTCTAACCTCTCTTTGCAGGACAAGTCATACTTTACCACAATGAAGCAGTGAGATTTGACAGTACTCAAAATCAATAGTCTCAGCCAATATCAAGGATACATCAGTAGTTGTATACTGAGAATTTATTTGAAAAAGGCTACATCAAATAGAGAGACTAATTATTCTAATAGATTATAAAGTCTACTCAGATTTGGGCAAGGAATTTGGGCAAGGAAAAGTACATAGGTGAGATTATTTATTTTATAAAAAGGAAACTGCTTTGAAGGATGCAGCAATAGAATAGTTTTCTTTTATTTATTTTTATTTTCAAAACACCCATGTACATCTGCTAAACATTCTTATAATTCAGGCAGATTGTTTTTACTTTGCATTTTTACTTGTTTTTATGTAAATAGTGTACTTACCCAAATAGGGGGAGATTGTTGGAACCCTAGTTCTGATTTGGGCTAGGATCACTATTAGGATTGTTTATATTGACCCAAAATGTATAGTCATGGGTCATAGGTTTATCTCAAAATTTACTCAGAAGAATTCCAAGTAATGCAGCAGTCAGAATATCAGCTCGACGATAGTCGAACTGTGTTTGACGAACGTCAAACTCAGGTCGATGAATTCTGAGTTCATTCCCTGAACTCGGGTCGACGAACTCAGGGCTCAAGCAAGACGGTCAGGTCGAGGAAATCCAGCTAAGTTCGACGAACGTCAAACTCAGGTCGACGAATTCTGAGTTCATTCCCTGAACTCAGGTCGACGAACTCAGGGCTCAAGCAAGACAATCAGCTCGATGAAAACCAGCTAAGTTCTACGAATGTCAAACTCAGGTCGACGATCGGTGAACTCAAGACAGTCATTTGGTCGACGAACACAGAAGCTGAGCTCGACAAATTGCAGACTCCGGTGGACGAATTCTGTGCAGCGTTTCCAGGCATATTAGTTACAGCTGGCGGAATTAATTAATGTTTAATTAAAGCAGATTATTGCCATCAGAACTAATGCTAAATATTCTTCTGAATATAGCCGTTTGGAGGCTGCATTAATTATGGAGTAAATCAGGATTTAATGTTAATTGATTCCCAAAGCAATTACCATTCTCGGGAATCAATTAGTCATCATAGTCAAAATAAATTCAGAGGTTTTGAATTAAAAAATAAAGATATACATAAGCAAAAGTGTACGACAAGAATAAGGACAGTTGAATGACAGTGAAGGCTTTTCTACAGACAGAGGAACTCTGCATCATAAAAGAATATAATCATCAGAGTTCATCAGCCTCAAGCCATCATTAGACAACTAATCAATATCAGTCTAAAAGCTTACTGGAGATCATCATTACTGTGAAGGCCTATTGTACAACCCCGTGTCCAGCGAGCAAGGTCGCCAGGGCCCAAAGAAATCGGGCCAAAAGCAGTAGGCGAGCTCGGCAGTGGAGAGGCCGAGCCCGAGATCAGCATTCGTCGACCAGAGCTCGACGTTCGTCGACCGGAGATCAGCATTCGTCGACCTTGGGCTCGGCACTCGCCAAGCAAGTCCCAGCTCGCTTCCTCGTAGTAGAACTCGGCAATAGTAGGCGAGCAGGACCCGCCGAGATGATCAAGCTCCCCAGCTCGCCTGGATGAATGAGGTACTTTTACTGTTTTGCCCCCGCTGGTCTGCCCATAGCCCTTCAAAACAGCAGAGTTTGGCTGTTGGCAGACCCAACCAAGGGTTTTCTGGTAATTTCAGGTCAGTTCTTTTAGTTATTGGCAGTCCAGATTCTGAAAACTATAAATAGGACCCAAGGGGTACCCCAGAAATCATGCTTCCTGTGCCTCCCTGCTCCAGTTCTCAAGTGCTTTCTGAGGGTACCTGAGCTCGGCTTCTGGCTAAGGAGGGGAAGCGCTCTGAGATATTTCGGGTTTGTGGTGGGACCTCCCTGCCGAGCCCTTGGGTCGGTTTCTCCTTGTCTTCTTTATTGTTTTTCTTACAGGAGTGAAGTAGGCGCGAGACCACCCCTTCCCCAAGGGTCGAACTCCACAGGAGACCGAATTTCCGGTTTCAACATTTTGGTGCGGTGAGCGTGGATAGTGGTCAGTGTAGAAAAGCTTCAGCGAGTTCGATGATAGGAGGACAGGGATTTGACATGCCGAACTCGCCGCCCCCCCACCCCCCCGCCTCTCGCCACGGTGGGGATGTTGGAAGATTTCAGGAACGAGGTGCTGAGCCTTGTCAAGTTCGCACTCGGTACGCGGGCCGAGTGCTCGACTCCGGCAGTCCAGTTCGCGGCCGCCCCCTCTTTGGGCGAGGACGCTCCCGGCAGGCGTGCTGGGAAGGAGGTGGCCGAGGAAGGCCGGGGGTGCGAGCTCCCCGGGCACGAGCTCTTCCCCGGCTTGGTAGGCCAAGGCCGGTTCGGCGAGCTGGGCTCGCGAGACTCGCAGGCTCGCCTAGTGGGGGGAGGCAGTCCTTTCAGCGAGCTGGTCTCCTCAGCTCCAGTTCCAGATGGGTTCATGGAACCCGAGATGTCCTACTACACCGGGAAGGGAGACCCGGTCCAGCATGTGCAATGGTTTGAGGATGTAGTCTCCATCCGACTGATGTCGGATGGGTTCAAGTGCCGACACTTTGCTATCACCCTCAAGGAGAAGGCAAGGGAGTTGTTCCATCAGCTACCGGCCAGCTTCATCTACTGCTTTGAGGACCTGCGCCGGGGATTCATGCTGAGGTTCACTACCTCGAAAAAGAGGAAGAAGGAGTCTGAGTCCCTGTTCCACATCAAGCAGGGGGTGAACGAGGCGTTGGGAAGCTACGTGGACCGGTTCCAGTAGGAGGTTACTCAGGTTCAGGAGATGTCGGGCCATAGTCTGATGATGGCCTTTACCATGGGCCTGCATCAGGGGTTCTTCCGGATGGAGCTAAATAGAGTTCCCCCCTCTCCTATGAGGAGCTGATGGAGAGGGTGGCAAAAGACATTGACGGGGAGACGTCGAACCCGGAGTTTGCAAGGAAGCTGGCCAAGTGGGCCACGGAGGAAGAGAAGGAGTCGAGAGGAGGGAGAGGACATGAGGAGAGAAGAGGAGAGCCTCGGCAGAGGGAGCAAAGGCAGCTCCAGTGGCAGCAGAAGCCGAGGTGGGGGCGTCAGGAGCCCGACCGTCGACTGGGCTGGAGACCTGAGTGGCAAGGGCAGGGGCCACAGAGGGGATACCACGGAAGGGATAACTACCAGGGGAGGCAAGATCAGTTCCACCCTCTAGGCTGGAGGCAGGCCCAAATGCCCCGGCTTCCCGATCAAGAGGAGGCAATGGCCATAGCCTTGGGGGCGAGGAGGGGAATAATGAGGAGGAGGAGGAGAGAAGTGAGGGTGGAGTTGCCCTATTGCGACTTCCATCAGGAGGAGGGGCACGCAACAGCCACGTGCCCGGAATTTCTTGAGATGAGAGGGAATAGGGAGCAGCAGCAGCAGGGGCGACAAGAAGTGAGGATTGAGGAGGTCCTTCCTCGGACGGAGGAGGATCGTTGCGAAGACCGGGTGGATGTTGGAACCCGAGGAGGGATCGGAGTGATCCACAGGGGGGTGGGGGTCGAGGCTTCCGGCAAGGAGAGCCTCCACACCATGTATCGCCGGAGCGTTGCCTCCACTTCCCAGACCCCACCCCCGGAGGAGAGGATCACCTTCTCCAGAAGCGACATGCCAGATCACAAGAATCTGTTCTGTGATGCGCTGGTCATCAAGGCAGCCATCGAGAATTTCACTGTCTCTCGGATCCTCGTTGACAACTGGAGCTCCGTCAATGTCGTCTGTTGGGTACATTGGTCTAATGTATCTGATTTGAAGAAGCCTCACCCAACTCAATGATATACATCATAATGTATTTGATGTATGTTGAGTTTACTTGTGCAGGTTAAGAAATCACTGGACTGAAGAAAAAAGTTTCTAAGTCCATGTGTCGACACCTAGAGAGAAAGTGTCGACACTTAAGAAGACTTGTGTCGACACCCAGACAAGCAGTGTCAACACTTGGAGTCATTGTGTCGACACCTGGGATGCAGAGTCGACACCAGACAGAAAGTGTCGACACTTGGAGCTGTGTCGACACTCAGTGAAGAAAAGTGCAGACAGAAAGTGTCGACACAAGGAGCTGTGTCGACACCCAGTAAAGCTGTGTCTACACCAAAAAGTGTCGACACTTGGAGCTGTGTCGACACTCAGCAAAAGTCTGCAGAGACTAAGTTAAAGTGTCGACACTCAGAAAAATGTGTCGACACTCAACAGAAGAGTCAACACTTGAAGTATGTGTCGACACCCAGCACAATGTGTCGACACACAACCAGAAGAGTCAGCACTTGAAGTATGTGTCGACACCCAGCACAATGTGTCGACACACAACCAGAAGAGTCAACACATAAGGTAAGTGTCGACACCCAGCACGATGTGTCGACACTTAGCTAAAGACTCTACACTTGAAGAAAGTGTCGACACAAGGAGCTGTGTCGACACTTAGCAAAGATCAGAAAGATCAACAAAATTATTCTAAGTACAAGTGTCGACACTAAGGGAATGTGTCGACACTCAGCTGAAGTCTCAACAAGAAGAAGGTGTGTCGACACAAGGAGCTGTGTCGACACTCAGCAAGTATCGACATTGAAGACTATGTGTCGACACCAAGAAGTAGTGTCGACACATGACAGATTCAACACAAGAAGTTGTGTCGACACAAAGGAGATGTGTCGACACTTAGAAGAATTCAGCAAAAGCTAGAAGAATAAGTACTTGTGTCGACACTCAATTTCAGTGTCGACACATGCAGAAGAATCTGTGTCGAGATATACAAGGAGTTGTGTCGACACCTTGTAGACTTGTGTCGACACTTACACCACTTGTGTCGACACTTGGTCTATAAGTGTCGACACTTAAAGACAGAAAGTCTCGACACTTTCAGACAGTTAGAGATTTTCAAGAAATGACTGGATGACTTGACAGCTGCGTTCCAGCCGGTCTACAGCACCTGTCAGAGATGTCAAAAGTCAGTTAAGAACCGGACCAGCCGGTTACAATGAAGAAGGCCTATAAATAGGCACCTACAGTTTACAGAAACTGTTGTTGAAAGAGTTGTTGTTGAAGTTGTTCAAGTGGTTCAAGAGATCACATTGTTGAAGAACAAGTTATCAAGTGGTACACAGAGTATCAACACAAGAAGATCTTGCAGTCCAACTGCAGATCTAAGAAGTTGGAGAGAGAGGGCTCCATCCAAGAAATCAGTCTCTGGAACTAGGCTGAGAAGAAGGATTCAGATTCATTCTGGATCTTAAGTGGCAGAGGTCAAGGAACAACTGTAGGAGGATTCAGTCTTATTCAGTTCTACTCAAGAAGCTTTGAAGAAAGCTAAGTCAGATTGAATCCAGCTGAGTTCTTCCAAGAACTCATCAAGAAACTCTCAACTCCCCTCTTTTATTTCTGAGTTGTAGAGTTAATATCTGTAATACATTTTTAACTTGTAGGATCCTTTGGATCTGAGTGAATTGTAAGCCTATAATTATAAAGGCTGAGGGTAGGGCTTGAGAGCCTGAGTGTAGGAGAATGAGATCTCAGAGTGTAGGCCTTGTTGGCTGAGTGTAGGCCTTGGTTGGATGAGTGTAGGCCTTGGTTGGCTGAGTGTAGGCCTTGGTTGGCTGAGTGTAGGCTTTGGGATAAAGCTGAGTTGTAGGGCCTTGGGCCTGAGGTGTAAGAACCAATTTGGGTTCTGAGACAGTGGAGGAGTTTGGCCGAATCTAGTACACTGCTAGATAGGCGAAGGGGGAAAGTGGATGTACCCATATCTCGGGGAACCACTATAAACCACTGTGTATGCTGTGCTATGCTGTGATTGTTGCTGTGCATGCTGTGTGTTTGCTGTGATAAAATAGTTAGTATTCTGTGATATAACTGATTGCTGCCATTTAAGTTTAAAAAGGATTAGGTCACCTATTCACCCCCCCCCCCTCTAGGTGTTTAGGTACCATATCTTTCATCGTCTTCAAAAAGGCATTTGACGCTATGAAGGTTGAGGCAAAGAGGGTGCTGGCCTCGGATGGACCCTTGTTCGGGTTTTCAGGAGAGAGGAAGGAAGTGGAGGGAGGAGTAGGCCTCCATATTACCTTGGGGGGTAGTCCAGGAAATGCAGGTTCGTCATCATGGACGCCCCCAGCGGCTACAACGCCATCTTCGGGAGGCCCCTTATCAGCGCCTTTCGCTGCGTCCCCTCATCTTTCCATCAGTGCTTGAAGTTCAATGCTGAGGGGATTCAGGTCCGGGTCAGGGGGACCCAAAGGTGGCGCGGGAGTGCTATGTCACTACGGTGAACACAATCTCCTGGAAGGAGGGAGCCGAGGAGATGGGGCGAAGGATGGAGGAGGCTGAGCAGGAAGCAGGAGGGGAGGAGCTGGAGATGAAGAACTACACAGAGGAGGAGGCGACAGGAGGAGATCTGGAGGTGGCCGAAGTAATGGCTGTAGTGGAAGAGATGGAGGTAGAGGTCCCCATTCCGGAGGAAGGGGATGCTGAAGGATGGGGGGAGCAGTTCAGGCTGGAAGCTGCAGAAGAAGTGGTGGAGCTGGAGGTGCTCACCCATGGAGGCAGGATGGAGAAGATCCGCGTCAGCGGGGGGCTGACCCCGGAGTACCAAGGCAGGATGCTGGAGTGCATCCAGAGGAACGTGGACATCTTCTCTTGGAATGCTGCGGAGATGCCGGGGGTTGACGCGGATGTGGCCTGCCACCGCCTCAACCTGGACCTGGGAACACGCCCCGTTCAGCAGAAGAAGAGGTCCACTGCAGACAAACTGGCAGAGCCCATCAGGGAGGAGGTGGCAAAGCTCCTCAAGGCTGGTTTCGTGTCCGAGATTCAGTACCCCGGCTAGGTCTCCAACGTAGTCAAGGTCAAAAAGGGGGACAGCCGGTGGAGGATGTGTATCGATTTTTCTTTACTTAATAAAGCTTGTCCTAAGGACTGTTATCCTTTGCCTCGAATTCGACGCGCTGGTTGACTCAGCCATTGGTTTTTCTGTAATGAGTTTTTTAGATGCTTTTTCAGGTTATCATCAAATCAAGATGCACCCCCTAGACATCAAGGATGTCTCGTTCATCACAAGGGATGGATGCTACTGTTACAAGATGATGCCCTTCGAGCTGAAGAATGCAGGGGCAACCTACCAGAAAATGATGGATAGTGTCTTCAAGGAGCAGAAGGGGAGGAATTTGGAGGTGTATGTAGATGACCGCATGATCAAAAGTCGGGATGTGGACTGCCACCTCCGGGACCTGGAGGAGATATTTGCCACCCTGCGCAAATACAAGATGCGGTTGAATCCCCTAAAATGTGTCTTTGGGGCTAGTAGGGGAAAGTTCTTTGGGCACCTCCTCACCCCCGCGGGGGTCGAGCCGAATCCTGATAAGGTCCGGGCTCTCTTGGAGCAGGGGTCTCCGCGGAATGCTAAGGAGGTACAACGACTGACGTAGAAGCTGGCAGGGTTGAGCAGGTTCCTCTCCCGGGCAGGGGAGATGTTGGGTACATTGGAATATATGTACCAGATTTCAAAAGCCTCAGCCTACTCAATGATATACATCAAGGTGTATTTGATGTGCTTTGAGTTTATATGTGCAGGTTAAGTAATTGCAGGAAATGCAGAAAAGTTTCTTAGTCCATGTGTCGACACCTAGAGGTGAAGTGTCGACACTTATGAAGGCTTGTGTCGACACCTAGAGAAGCTGTGTCGACACTTGTAGTAATTGTGTCGACACCAGGAAAGGCAGAGTCTACACCAGAAGAAAAGTGTCGACACATACAGGCATTATCGACACACTATGAAGAATTGTCAACATAATCTGTGTCGACACTTAGAGGCAGTGTCGACACTCAGAGAAACTTTATTTACATCAAATGTGTCGACACCAGGAGGCTGTGTCGACACTCAGCAAAGCTTCAACAAAGTTAAAGTACTTGTGTCGACAAAAAGGAGATGTGTCGACACTCAGCAAGTTTCAACACATGAAGGCATGTGTCGACACAAAGGAGATGTGTCAACACTCAGCAAGTTTTCAACACAAGAAGGTATGTGTCGACACAAAGGAGTTGTGTCGACACACAGCATAATTCAACTAAGTGTTAAAGAAGAAGTACTTGTGTCGACACACAGAATCAGTGCCGACACATTCTGAAGAAGTAGTGTCGAGAAGCTGTTACAACAACACAAGGAGTTCTGTCGACACCATCAAGGCTAGTGTCGACACTTAGTCTACTTGTGTCGACACTTAGTCTATTTTTGTCGACACATAATGACTATATGTCTCGACACTTTCAGACAGTGACTGATTTCAAGAAGTGACTAGATGACCTGATAGCTGCCATTTCAACCGGTCAACTGCAACTGTCAGAGCTGTCAGGAGGTTGTTAGAAACTGGATCAGCCGGTCACCATGGAGAAAGTTTATATAAAGGCTTTTTCTTTCAACAGGGTGTGACAATCAATCAACAGATTATTCATTGAAGATCAATAACAGATTGAAGATCTACAAAGAGATCTAACAACACAAAAGAAGAAGACCTTCAACAGAAGATCTAAGAAGTTGGAGAGAGAGAGCTCCTTCTAAGGAGAGCAGCTGCTGAACCAGGCTGCTAAGTAAGATTCAAATTGAGATCTGAATCTCAAGACAGAAGTTGATTGAAGATCATCTTCACAAGAGATTCAACCCTACTGAGTTCTAATTCAAGAAGCTTTGAACAAAGCAAAGGGAGGTTGATCTCTGCCAAGTTCTTCCAAGAACTCATCAAGAAGCCAATCAACTCATCTCTCTCTGTCAGGGTTGTGGCTAATTACTTTGTAAAATCAAATTCCTGTTGGATCTTGTATAGATCTGAGCTGTAAGCCTATTTTATAAAGGCTGAGTGTAGGAGACTGTGTGGTCTGAGTGTAGGTCTTGTTGAAGACTGAGGTAGGGTTTTGTGCCTGAGTTGTAGGAGACTTTGTTCTGTGAGTGTAGGTCTTGTTGAAGACTGAGTGGTAGGGCTTTTTGCCTGAGTTGTAGGAGTAGGGACACTCTGAGTTGTAGGAACCTGTTTGGGGTTCTGAGCTGTAAGATCTGAGGATCTGAGGAGAAGTGCTGAAGTTAGGCCGAATCTAGTACACTACTAGATAGGCGAAGGGGGAAAGTGGATGTACCCAGACCTTGGGGAACCACTATAAATACTATGTGCACTCTGTGTATGTTTGTTTCTGTAGTTGCTGTGTTGTGATAGTTGTAGAATTGCATTTGATGTACAGTGTTTCTGCCTTAAAATTAAAAAGGAAAAGTACACCTATTCACCCCCCCTCTAGGTGGTTAGGCACTAATTCGAGAAATGCTCCCCTTCTTCAAGTGGTATCAAAGGGAGGTTACTCCAAAAAGGGACTGTTTTTATATCACAGTCTGAGTAAGATCCTGTAGGCAGATTCAGAACAAACAAGAATCAAGAAAATGGGTTCTAGTGAGAATCACAAAGAGTTGGGGTCCATGAAATTGCCAATATGTAGAAAAGAGATATTTGGCATATGGAAAGAGAGGGTTAGACTCTTTATAGAAGATTCTAACCCAAGGATATATATTACAGTTAAAGAAGGCCCATATGTGCCAATGAAGATATCCATTTTGGATGCAAATCAGAAAACTCCCAAGAACTTCTCTGAAATGACTAAAGTTGAAATCATTCTGGCCACTATGGACAAGAGAGCCCAGAATATTATTGTTATTGCTATTAATGATGCAACATTTCAGAACTTAATTCATTGTAAAACCTCTAAAGAAATGTGGGACACATTAATTGTTTATATGGAGGGATCAGAAGAAGTAAGACAAGATAGGAAGTCCTTGTTAAATCTGGAATATGAAAGTTTCAGACAAGGAAAGTCTGGTAGCATTACAGAATGTTACAAGAAGTTCTATAGGATAGTCAATGAATTGATGTCCTATGGAAGAGAATTTAGCAACTATGAGCTGAATGACAAGTTCTTAAGATCCCTGACTAAGGACTGGGACACCAAGATTTGTGCCATTAGGGAAGTGGCCAAACTAGCTGACATACCTCCTCCAACTTTGTTTGGAAAACTGTTATCTTATGAGATGCAGTTAATGGCTAGAAAGGAGGAAGAGAAGACTACTAGAGTGGAGCACAAGGAAAGATCGGTTGCCTTCAAGACTGAAGCCACTAGGAAGTATAGAAGCAAGTCTCCATCTCCACCTCAAATAGTTGCTGAGGCTATGACAGATAATTCAGAAAGCAAGAATTCAGATAGCAGTGAACGTGATGAAGACTTTGCTGCTTTTACTATGCATTTTCAAAAGTTTCTGAAGAAGAAGCAGCGGAGGTCTAAGTCTTTCACTTCTCAGCCAAAAGATGACTACTATCAGAAAAGAAAGTCATCAAGGAATGACAGAAGCAGGTCCAAGCCAAGCAAAGCTACATCATCAAAGATTGTGTGCTATTGCTGCAATAGACGGGGACATGTAGTGGCTGACTGTCCTGAAAAGAGGAAGGAGTCAGCTGACAAAAAGAAGACTCAGTTTAAGGGCAAAAAGGAAAAGTCCTTTGTTGCTAAGAAAGACAAGAGTCTGACTGATCTGTCGTCTTCAGAAACAGAATCAGAAGCTGAAGCCTACATTGGATTATTTGCTGAAGAGGAAGAAGATGAGTTCGTGAAGCTAATGAACTCAATTTATGACCATGAGGACCATCAGTGCAAGGGACTCATGGCTTTATCTGAAGGAGACAAGATCCAGGATCATCCTGGACCAAGTAAGGTACAAAGTTATTCTTCTAGTTCAATTTATAGTACTGAGTCAGAATCAGATACATCTGCATCAAGTGATGTAGGTGGGTCTGAATCTGAAGGAGATATTCATCAGTTAATTGATGAATATAGGGACTTGTTGCAGGCCTTGAAGAAAAGCAAAACCTTGGCCAAAACTCAGGCAAAGTACATTGCTAGTCTTAAATTGGCTGCTGCTGATTTAGACAAGTTGTTAGATCAGAAACTGAATGAAATAGCCAGACTGAAGAACATTACTGTTATTCAGATGGGTATTATTACATTTAAGAATGATCAGATCAGAAATCTAGAGATTAGACTTCAGAAAGAGAGAGATATAGTTGCAAGTTTTTCTAAACCTAAATCTGTTTTACCCTTGATAGATGAGTTTGTACCACAAAAGGGTAAGACTGGATTGGGGTTTAAAAAACCTGTCTGGACTGCTAGGTCCAAATCTAAGGGCAAAGCCCCAGCACAAAATATAAAGCCTGATGTAGATACTTCAGCCAGGGTAGTACCTAAACAAAGGTACAACAGGTTTTAGTGCTGGTGTTGTGGCAAGATAAGCCACTTTGCCTTAGATTATTGACACAATTCAAGTGTCAAGGAGAGTAGCAAACTGCATGCTAGAAGAGCTACATGTAGTTTTGTTAAAATTCAGACTAACCTGCACCAAGGACACAAAAGTTATTTGGGTTCTAAGGTTAAGTAATCTGTTTTGCAGGTGAGTCCAAGTGGCCATGCCCCTATATGGTACTTGGACAGTGGATGTTCCAGGCACATGACTGGAACTAGGGGGTTGTTGAAGGACTATACACCTATCAAGGATGGCCCTAAAGTTACCTTTGGTGGTTCAGAAAAAGAAATCATCAAAGGCCTTGGTAACATTTCTAGTAACCAAATTATAATTACTCAAGTGGCTTATGTAAAGGGTTTGAAACATAACCTCATTAGCATAAGTCAGCTGAGTGATTTAGGATATGACATCTCATTTGTAAAGAATGGTTGTCATATCAAAAGGTCAAGTGATCAAAAGATCATTCTGACAGGATATAGGAAGAGAAATGTCTATTGTCTTAACTTTGTATGTGAGAACAATGTTTCTCCTATTTGTCTTGTAGCTGATGAGAAAGTCTCACATTGTGTTAAATGGCACAAGAGGCTGACTCATCTTAACTATAAGACAACTGGCCAACTCTTTAGCAAAGAGTTAGTGAGGAATGGTCCTCAAGTTAAGTGTATAAAGGATGTGATATGCTCAGCTTGTCAAAAAGGCAAGCAGACCAAATCCACCTTTCATATCCTTGAGAACAAGGATTCTGTGAGGTGTCTATACCTCTTGCATATGGATCTTTTTGGTCCTATGCCAGTTCACAGCCTAGGTAGGAAGGTTTACGCATTTGTGGTTGTAGATGACTATTCAAGATATTCCTGGTTGTTCTTCCTAAGAAAAAAATCTGAAACCCCAAGTGTCTTATATAGTTTTGTTAAATAAATTCAGAATGAATTGGACAGTACAGTGGTCAAAATCAGAAGTGACCATGGTACTGAATTTCAGTCTGAAAGTATGATAAAACTATGTGAAGAGTTTGGGATTTTTCAGGAATTTTCATCACCAAGAATACCTCAACAAAATGGTATTGCTGAAAGGAAGAATAGAACCTTGATAGAGGCTGGTAGAACCCTATTGAGTGACATTTCTCTCCCAGAAAATTTCTGGGCTGAGGCAGTAAATACTGCTTGTCATGTGATCAATAGGACTACTATCACCAAGAGGCACAAGAAGACCCCCTATGAGATTGTGAAGGGAAGAAAACCAAATTTATCCTATTTCAGGATCTTTGGTTGCAAGTGCTATATACTTAACAATGGAAAGTCTTATCTAACCAAGTTTGCTGCCAAATCCCAAAAGAAGATCTTTGTTGGATACAGCAATAATAGTAAGGCTTATAGGGTCTACAACTTGATTACTCAAGTTGTAGAAGAGTCTGTACATGTAGTTTTTGATGAAGCAAGGCTCATTAACAGTGAATTGCCAAGTAGTTTTTGCAGCTCTATAGGTGTAACTGAGAGGATGGATAAGCTTACCATAACAGAAGGTTCTTCTGCAAGTCAGCAAGTGGAAGATGGTGGCTGCTGTCCAGGGGGAGTACAAGATACTCCTAATGCTGAAGAAGACCAAGAGGTACAGGTAAATGAAGAGACTAAAGGTGTACAACCTGAAGACAGGCTGCCTCCAGCAAATAGACACTTAAAGGATCATCCAGCCAATCAAATAATTGGAGATCCCAGATAAGGAGTGCAAACAAGGAGCAGCAATCTAAGTACAGTTCTTTACTCCAGCTTCTTATCCCAAGTGGAACCAAAGAAGTTTGAAGAAGCAATTCTAGACCCTCATTGGATTGAGGCCATGCAAGAGGAGCTGAACCAGTTCAGAAGATGCAAGGTCTGGGAGCTAGTTCCTAAACCCAAGGACCACAACATCATTGGAACTAAGTGGATCTTTAGGAACAAATTGGATGAGAATGGAATCATTATAAAGAATAAAGCTAGACTTGTTGCAAAGGGATATAGGTAGTAAGAAGGTATTGATTTTGATCAAACCTTTGCACCAGTAGCAAGACTGGATGCAATAAGGATGTTCCTTGCCTATGTAACATATCAAGGGTTTAAGGTATATCAAATGGATGTAAAGTCAGCTTTTCTGAATGGAAATCTGAAGGAAGAAGTCTATGTAGAGCAGCCATCAGGTTTTGTTGATTCTCTTAAACCTGATTATGTATATAGACTTAGGAAGGCTTTGTATGGGTTAAAACAAGCCCCAAGGGCTTGGTATGAAACCCTGTCTAGTTTCCTCATTGAGAACAAATTCTCAAGGGGGAAAATAGACAAGACTTTATTCCTTAGGGAATCTAAAGGCAAGATTATCTTAGTCCAAATATATGTAGATGACATAATATTTGGGTCTACAGAAAGTAGTCTTTGCAGAAAGTTTGCAAAACTTATGCAAGGACAATTTGAAATGAGCAGTATGGGGGAACTTAAGTTCTTCTTGGGTCTCTAAGTTAGACAGACTGAAGATGGCTTGTCCATATGCCAGTCTAAGTTCACCCTAGAGTTGATAAAGAAGTATGGTATGGAATCATCCACTACCATGAAAACTCCTATCGGGTCAAGCATGTCTCTAAGCAAAGATGATGTAGGGAAACCTGTAGATGAAACTTTGTATAGAGGGATAGTTGGCTCCCTACTGTATTTGACTGCTAGTAGACCAGATATCATGTATGCTACATGTGTCTGTGCTAGGTACCAAGCATGCCCTAAAGAATCTCATCTGACTGTAGTCAAAAGGATTTTGAGATATCTTTAGGGCACACCTTATCTAGGCCTTTGGTACCCTAGGAATGGACATTTTGTACTGACATGTTATTCATATGCAGATTTTGCAGGCTGCAAGGAAGATAGGAAGAGTACTACAGGAACCTGTCAATTTCTAGGTGAAAGGTTGGTGTCATGGAGTAGTAAGAAGCAGACCAGTGTGGCTATCTCCACAGCTGAGTCAGAATATGTTGCCGCAGGAAGCTGCTGTGCACAACTTTTATGGATTCAACACCAGCTAGAAGACTATGGTATTCAAGTAAGTAGAACACCTTTATTTTGTGATTCTACAAGTGACATTTCTATTGCAAATAATCTTGTCTCACATAGTAGGACTAAGCACATAGAAATTAAATATCATTTTCTTAGAGAACATGTAGAAAAAGAGGATATTTCCCTAGAATATGTTAACACAGATAATCAGGTTGCTGATATGTTTACTAAGCCCCTAGATGAAACCAAATTCAATAATTTTAAAATTGAATTAGGAATGTTAAACTTAGAATAGTTTAAAAAACATTGGCTAAGTAAAATGGTGTCGACACAAGGAGTTGTCTGTGTCGACACATAGAAGTGGTTTCGACATTTCAGAGAACTGGTGTCGACACGTCTAGACAGTCAGTGTCAACACTTCAGAGAATTAGTGTCGACACATGCAGAGTAGGTGTCGACACATCCAGGGTGTTATCGACACTTAGGACTTACCCAGAATTCGTCGAGTAGAGTTTCGAATAATCGTCGAGCTGAGATGTATAAGTGTCGACACATATATTCTGTCGACTATATTTGTGTCGACACATAGTTGTCGAGACATTAGAAGTAATTGTCGACACTTTTCAACAGTGTCGACACATTTCAAGTATTTTGACGCGCCTTTTCACCTTCGATTTTAGAAAGGTATAAATAGGTCTTCACCATTGTTTGTCGACATGCTCACCATAGTTTCGAGACTAAATTTGTGTGTTGGCATCTCTCTTCTCTAAATTCAAAATTTCTCCAAACCCTAATGGCGCCCAAGATAGAAGAGAACATCAATGAAGGTTATGAGCTCGTGCGACACGCCTTTGACGACGCGGAACCAAAAATCCAAGGTGTGGTAACCCTAGTTGCAGAGACTGGGTTAGAGTATCTTGTTTCAGAATCAATCAAGATTTGGAAGAAGGAGGTCCTTGAATTTTTTAGTGCAGCTACACTTGATGAAACTGGACTCAAGATTAAGTCCACAGTCCATGGGGCAAAAGTAAAAATCACCCTTGAAAAGTCTAAGAAAAATTGTACATCTACCTAGAACTAAAGAAGAGGAAGATGTACCTTCATCAAAGACAACAGAGGCACTGCAATGGTGTGGACTTGATTCAAGCATGAAGATTGGATCAGTCTTTAATAGGAAAGGCATGAACATGCAGGGCAAGTTCTTATCTGAAATAGTAGGCAAAGTAATTCTGAGCAAGCCAGGTGGGCATGATAGAATATCAGCTCACATGTTCAGTTTAATGACAAGGATAATTTTCCAACTTAAAACTGATTGGTCAGCAGTAATGTTTGATAAGATAAAGGAAAGTCTGAAGAAGCCCAATCTGGGTAGGATTATGAGTTTATACTTAGTTGGAAGTATTCCAGAAGTGATGAACCAAGCTCTAGGTTCTAAGATATACCATATGAGGAGAATGGATGTTAGAATTATCTCAAGGTGGGATAGAGTGTTGACAAAGGAAATGCCTACTCCTGAAAAGGAAGTTTCTCATCAGAAGAAGAAGAAAGCCATTGTGGCTCCTGAATCCTCCAGTAGCTCAAAAGAGCAGGTGGTTTTTAGTTCTGATGATGGAGAGGGTGGAAATGCTGGACAGTCACCAGTAAGACCTGAAGATGCATAGAGGCAGGGGGAGCTACCATCTGCTAGCCCCATTCACCTTGGATCCACTCCAGGGGGAGCCTCAACATGTGGATGAGCCAACTCACTTAGATAGTGAAAGGGCAACCCAAATAATTCTTGAGGTAATCAATGAAGTTAATCAATCTATTTTCAATATTGAGGATGAAGTATTGACGGAATCATTACTTGATGTTGATCAGCAAACTCAGTTACATAGTCAACTACAAGATGTAGTCATGGAGGACACATCAGTTGCTGATAATGCTACTGAGAACAGAGATTCTCCAGTCCCTACTCAACATGAGTTTACTCTAGAAGAGTTGTTCCCTGAATTACTACAGACTGATTTTGAGGGAGAGAGAGAAATTGTTGAGGGGGAGTCAGCTAACCTTGAGGGGAGCATCATGCAAGATCACAGGAGGAGACTGCTAGAAAAGAGACTGAGGAGCTAACAAGAGCAAAAAAGGAATTGTCCCCTACTCCACAGGATAGAGTAGACATTGCTAGTACTTCTGACTCTGAAGATGAAGAGGCTGCTAGAGCCAAGAAAAGAAAGCTATAGGTTTTCAAAAGGAGAAGCCAGACCTACAAGAAAGCACTGCAAACCATTGTTCCACAGCCTGCCCCAACTTCTGATTATAGTTCATTATTGGTGGTTTTGCAAATCAAGATGGATGAGCAAAGTAAGGCTCTCCAAACTTATATAGATGAAGGACATAAATCACTTCAATTTGATCTGGCTCAAGATATAAAATCTATTAGATTTGAAGTTAATCAAACTAAGAAAGAAATGACTGATTGTTTCCACAAAGGAGGAAATGCAGTGGTATATCTGGCTACACATCAAGAGCAGATAAAGAAGCAGGTTGATGGCATGGCAGTGAAACAAGGATATGTCCTGGAAAACCAGATTAGAATGAATGACAATTTAACTGAATCACATAATGTGATAATAACTGAAATACAGAATATTGCAGCTGCTCAGACTGCAGCAAGAACTACTGCCAAGGCTGAGTTTGACAAGCACTTACAAGAAAGCCTCACTGCTGTTAAAATTTCCATTGAAGATTCTCAAAAGGTTATCACTGAAAAGCTCCAAAGGTTAAAATCTTTTTATAAAGATGGTGTTAACTATCTGAATGCTCAGATCAGGTTTTAGAAGGATGATCTTAGGGATCATATAGAAAGAGAAGTCATAAAGGGGGAGAGGGTATTAGTCAAAGCAGGCTCTGACCATGCTAAATGGATTTCAAACAGTATCAGAGCTACTCTTGGATATCCACCCTTGTGTGATGATGATAATGTAGCAGAATCTTGGACAAATCCTGCATATTTTGGAGGTGAGCCAGCTGAAGTTGCACAAGTAATCTGCCCTCCAGCTGATTTTGAGATGATACATCAGGAGGTACAATCTATGTATAGCCCTCCTGAGGGTAATCGGAATATTATTTGTGAGAAAGTAGTACAGCCTGTGCCAGAGGCAGTATTAAAGGAGCAAGAAGCTCAATTATCTAAGAAGAGGTTCAGAGAACAGGTAGAGTTAAGGCCTGATTTTGAACAGTAGAGCCCAACTTCTAGGAATATCATATTGACTGCTTGGAAGACTGCAAAGGATAATTTCCTAGAGAGGGGCAAATGGTACTCTGACCAGGAATGGAGAAAACATGAAGCTAGGCAAGAAGTCATAGTACAATACAGAAGGAAGGCTAAATTAGGGAAGCTACCTCCTAATGCACAGGAGCCTAGCAAGTATTTCCCTAAGCCTTATCATTATTTTGAGAGACAGGAAATAAGGGCTGAAGAACAGAAGAAGAAAGATCTTAAGGAAAATAAGCCTGTTGATGACAATGATGCTCCAGTTCAAGCCAAGATTCAATCTGGGAAGGGCATTGTTATCAAGGAGCCAGAGCAGCCATAAGATAGAATTTTCTTAAGTTTATAACTTTGTAATCATTTGCATTAGACTCCATGTAAACTTTTGATTAATAAAACTTTTGGAAGTTGTAACAAAACAATGTTTAATGTTTAATATATTACATTGTTATTCTGAGATAATTGTTTATACATGTTTTGTTTATACATGTTTAGTTTTTACCCTGTCATATAATACTGTTATACATCATATTGAGTATTTGTTATGAATGGTGTATATCATTGACTAAGGGTTATGACTTCTCCAAATAGGGGGAGATTCTTGGGTACATTGGAATATATGTACCAGATTTGAAGAAGTCTCACCCTACTCAATGATATACATCAAGGTATATTGATGTGCTTTGAGTTTATATGTGCAGGTTAAGTAATTGCAGGAAATGCAGAAAAGTTTCTAAGTCCATGTGTTGACACCTAGAGGTGAAGTGTCGACACTTATGAAGGCTTGTGTCGACACCTAGAGAAGCTGTGTCGACACTTGGAGTAATTGTGTCGACACCAGGAAAGGCAGAGTCTACACCAGAAGAAAAGTGTCGACACATACAGGCAGTGTCGACACACTATGAAGAATTGTCAACATAATCTGTGTTGACACTTAGAGGCAGTGTCGACACCCAGAGAAACTTTGTCGACATCAAATGTGTCGACAACAGGAGGCTGTGTCGACACTCAGCAAAGCTTCAACAAAGTTAAAGTACTTGTGTCGACACAAAGGAAATGTGTCGACACTCAGCAAGTTTCAACACATGAAGGCATGTGTCGACACAAAGGAGATATGTCGACACTCAGCAAGTTTTCAACACAAGAAGGCATGTGTCGACACAAAGGAGTTGTGTCGACACACAGCAGAATTCAACTAAGTGTTAAAGAAGAAGTACTTGTGTCGACACATAAAATCAGTGTCGACACATTCTGAAGAAGCAGTGTCGAGAAGCTGTTACAACAACACAAGGAGTTCTGTCGACACCATCAAGGCTAGTGTCGACACTTAGTCTACTTGTGTCGACACTTAGTCTATTTTTGTCGACACATAATGACTATCTGTCTCTACACTTTCAGACAGTGACAATGATTTCAAGAAGTGACTGGATGACCTTGACAGCTATGCATTTTAACTGGTCAACTGCAACTGTCAGAGATGTCAGGAGGTTGTTAGAAACCGGATCAGCCGGTCACCATGGAGAAAGTTTATATAAAGGCTTTTTCTTTCAACAGGGTGTGACAATCAATCAACAGATTATTCATTAAAGATTAATAACAGATTGAAGATCTACACAGAGATCTAATAACACAAAAGAAGAAGACCTTCAACAGAAGATCTAAGAAGTTGGAGAGAGAGAGAGCTCCTTCTAAGGAGAGCAGCTGCTGTACCAGGCTGCTAAGTAAGATTCAGATTGAGATCTGAATCTCAAGACAAAAGTTGATTGAAGATCATCTTCACAGGAGATTCAACCCTACTGAGTTCTAATTCAAGAAGCTTTGAAGAAAGCTAAGGGAGGTTGATCTCTGCCAAGTTCTTCCAAGAACTCATCAAGAAGCAAATTAACTCATCTCTCTCTGTCAGGATTGTGGCTAATTACTTTGTATAATCAAATTCCTGTAGGATCTTGTATAGATCTGAGCTGTAAGCCTATTTTATAAAGGCTGAGTGTAGGAGACTGTGTGCTCTAAGTGTAGGTCTTGTTGAAGACTGAGGTAGGGCTTTGTGCCTGAGTTGTAGGAGACTTTGTTCTCTGAGTGTAGGTCTTGTTGAAGACTGAGTGGTAGGGCTTTTTGCCTGAGTTGTAGGAGTGGGGACACTCTGAGTTATAGGAACCTGTTTGGGGTTCTGAGATGTAAGATCTGAGGATCTGAGGAGAAGTGCTGAAGTTAGGCCGAATCTAGTACACTACTAGATAGGCGAAGGGGGAAAGTGGATGTACCCAGACCTTGGGGAACCACTATAAATACTGTGTGCACTCTGTGTATGTTTGTTTCTGTAGTTGCTGTGTTGTGATAGTTGTAGAATTGCATTTGATGTACAGTGTTTCTGCCTTAAAATTAAAAAGGAAAAGTACACCTATTCACCCCCCCTCTAGGTGGTTAGGCACTAATTCTTTCAGGAGAAATGCTCCCCCTTCTTCAAAACATTGAGGGGTGGCCAAAAGTTCGAATGGACCAAGGAGTGCGAGGAGGCGTTCCAGGCCCTCAAGATGCAGTTGACTCAGGCTCCGCTACTCCAAGGGTCGAAGGAGGGGGAAGACCATGTTTCTATATCTCGGGGTCGGGGCAGAGGCCTTGAGTTCCGTCCGAGTTCGTGAAGAGGGAAAGAAGCAGCTCCCCATTTATTACGTGAGCCGGGTCCTGAAGAAGGCCGAGCTCCGGTACTCGATTTTGGAGAAGCTGGCTTTCGCCCTGATCGTCTCAGCCCAGAGGCTGCGATCTTATTTCCAGGCACACTCAATCCGAGTGGTGACTGACCATCCCCTCTGCAACATATTTGAGGCTGTACAGCATTCAGGCAGGCTGTCCAAGTGGTCGGTGGAGTTGAGCGAGTTTGACGTCTCATTCATTTCGCGGCTCTCGATCAAAGCTCAAGCGATGGCCGACTTCTTTGCTGACTACGTGATTGAAGTGGCAGAGGAAGAGCTCACCCGTTCGGCTCCTTGGAAGGTGAAGGTAGACGGCGCCTCGGGGAGGCATTCCCTAGGAGTGGGGGTGATCTTAGAGAGTCCTTAAGGAACTAGAATTGAGCAGACGGTGGTGGTGCACTTTCCCATCACCAACAATAAAGCCGAGTTTGAGGCCATGATAGCAGGGTTGTGGCTGGCCAGGGAGCTGGGGGTGTTGGACGTGGAGGTCCTTACCGACTCCATGGTGGTAGCCTCTCAAGTCAATGGGGAGTTCGAGGCAAGGGAGCCCACCCTGCGATTATACTTAGGCAGGGTGAAGGGGGTCATAGGCACTTTCCAAACATTCTCCATCCGACACGTGCCCAGGGAAGAAAATGAACAAGTCAACCAACTAGCAAAGCATGGTCCCCAGGTGGGGGGCACCATCACCGACCTGTTGCGCCCCTCCATCAAAGAGGGGGAGCTCATGGAAATTGATCAACAAACTTCGTGGATGGACCCAGTTGCGACTTTCCTCTCCACGGGAGAGTATCCGGAGGGGGCAGATAAGAAGAAGATAAAGCACAAGTCAGCGTATTACCTCCTCCAGGACGGGCAGCTATACAGAAAGACACTCTCGGGGATGTTGGCCCGTTGCGTGGCCGAGGAGGAGGTACAAAGGATCTTGGAGGAAGTACACTGCGGAGAGTGTGGGAGCCACTCCGGGAGTCGGACCCTGGAAGGAAGAATAGTCAGGCAGGGGTACTTCTGGCCCACCCTAAGCCAGGACGCCACGGAGTTCACAAGGAGATGTCTTAAGTACCAGCTATTTGCCCCCATCCAGTTACAGCCGACCCAGCGACTCAAAAGTATCACGGCCCCCTGGCCCATTCGCCATTTGGGGAATGGATTTGGTTGGATCATTCCCCCAGGCCAGCGGGTAGAGGAGGTTCCTCCTGGTAATGATCGACTACTTCTCCAAGTGGTTGGAGGTGAAGGCGCTGGCCAAAGTAACTTCCCAAGTTATCAGGAACTTTGTTTGGGGGGAGATCATCTGACGCCATGGGCTGCCCCAGGCCATCGTCACGGACAATGGGCCCCAGTTTGCCAACGCCGAGTTCACTAGCTTTTGCGAGCAGCTTGGAATCGACCTCAGGTTTGCCTCGGTCCATCACCCCAGGAGCAACGGGCAGGTGGAGGCCGCGAACAAGATCATCGTCAATCTCCTCAAGAAGAAAGTGGAGAATTTGAAGGGGAGCTGGGTGGAGCAGCTTCCCGCGGTTCTTTGGGCCCTAAGAACCACCCCCAACACAGCTACTGGAGAGACCCCCTTCAAGCTCTCCCATGGGTGCGAGGCAGTGCTCCCCGTGTAATTTGATGTCCAAACACCTCGAGTCATTGCGGCCAAAGAGGGCTGAGAGAAATGGCAAGCAGAGAACGAGGAGGAGCTGAGGCTCTCCCTTTACATGGTGGAAGAGCTGAGGGACCTTTCCGCTTTCCGACAGGAGGAGGTGAAAAGAAGAATGGCCAAGTACTTTTACAAGCATGTCAGGGTCAAACAGTTCGTGGAAGGGGATTTGGTGCTGAAGAAGGTGGATGTAGCAGGGAGGTCAGCATCCGTAGGGAAGCTCAACCCTAGCTGGGAAGGACCATTTATTGTAAAGGAGGCTCTAAAATCAGGAGGCTATCAACTCCAAAATGTAGAGGGCGAGACCTTGAGTCTCACCTGGAGTGGTGACGACTTAAAATGTTTTTTCCCCTGAAACATGTAAGCGATACTTTGACTATAATAAATTTCTTCAACACTTCAGAACTGTCATAGCTAGCCTGCATAGAGAAATAGAATGTGTTTGGACCCCGAGTAGATCGCGCTGCCAGGATCTCACCTAGCTGGCAGGGCCGGAAGTCACTCGGTGTCATTTTTGGCCTCGAGAAGATCCCGCTGTCAATCTCTCACCTAGCTGACATGGCCGGAAGTCACTCGATGGAATGTGTTTGGACCCCGAGCAGATCCTGCTGCCAGGCTCTCACCTAGCTGGCAAGGTCGAAAGTCACTCGGTGTCATCCTTGGCCTCGAGCAGATCCCGCTGTCAGGCTCTCACCTAGCTGACAGGGCCGGAAGTCACTCGATGGAATGTGTTTGGACCCCGAGCATATCCCGCTGTCAGGCTCTCACCTAGCTGGCAGGGCAGGAAGTCACTCGGTGTCATCCTTGGCCTCGAGTAGATCCCGCTATCAGACTCTCACCTATCTGACAGGGCAGGAAGTCACTCGATGGAATGTGTTTGGACCCCGAGCAGATACCGCTGCCAGGCTCTCACCTAGCTGGCAGGGCAGGAAGTCACTCGGTGTCATCCTTGGCCTCGAGCAGATCCCGCTGTCAAGCTCTCACCTAGCTGACATGGCCGGAAGTCACTCGATGGAATACATTTGGACCCCGAGGAGATCCCGTTGCCAGTCTATCACCTTGCTGGCAGGGCAGTAAGTCCCTCGGTGTCATCCTTGGCCTCGAGCAGATCCCGCTGTCAGGCTCCCGCCTAGCTGGCAGGGTAGGAAGTCACTCGATGGTCGCAACTCTGGACCCCGAGCAGATCCCGCTGCCAGGCTCTCATCTAGCTGGCAGGGCAGGAAGTCACTCGGTGTCATCCTTGGTCCTCGAGCAGATCCCGCTGTTAGGCTCCCACCTAGCTGGCAGGGCAGGAAGTCACTCGATGGTGTCGACCTTGAAATTGCCTGGAAAAGGGGGAAGGTTCTGTACAGGTGAGTTTGGACTCGCCGACCCCAGCTCGGCATCAGCAAAGAGGAGGCGAGCCCGGGCCTCGCTGAAGGAAGGCGAGGAAGGCCGGAGCACTTCACCCCTTCGCCTGTTTTCCTTAGAAGAATTTCTCTTCTTTTTGAGTTCAACCCGGATGGCTCGCGGGCAAGTTAAGGTGGCGCGACAAGGGAGGAGAGCAGCCCGCTCCCGAATCGCTTGGGGTCCGGCGAGCACTCAAAACGTACCCACTCGTGGGCGCGCACTCATGACTACCCCACTCGCAGAACCTATCTCGGAAAGGTCGCGTGGGGAAGCACTCGCGGGTATTCAGAGCATAACAAACAAAGTACAAAGAAAAAGGAAAAGAAAAGTGGCACGGGTATGATCAAAAACTTTCTTTCATTAAGCAAGTGTTTACAAAAATAGTTACAGGGGGCTCGCCTCAATGAGTAAACAAAAAGGAGAAGAAGAAAGTGCAAGCTGCCTTCAGGACTCGCCCCCCCCACCCCCACCTCCGCCCCCCCCCCCCCCCCCCCCCCCCCCCCCCCCCCCCCCCCCCCCCCCGCCGGACTGGTCCTCGCCTTCACTCGACTGATCTTGGAAACCCTTCCCAAACATCGCGTCCATTATGTCTTCCTTCTCGCTGGGCGGCGTTGCTGGGAACAGGCTCGGCATCAGGTCCCGGGTCGAGATCCCCTCGCATCACTCCACCAACACCCCCGAGTCCTTCATCATTTGGAGGGTGCAATCGGCGGCCTGGATGGAGTTGATCTGCAGTCTCTCGGCGAGGTCGGCCTCGCCAAAGATCCGCGGGCTCATGTAGGGGAGGGTAGGGTCGATGTCGTGGGGAGGGAAGAAGATCTCCGCCTGGCGGCGGACCTCGCTGAGGAGGTACTGTTTCTCCTCCTTCATCTTCGTGTTTGCGCCCTCCAGCAAGGCAAAGCGTGCGCGCAGCTGGCTGATCTCCTTCCCCTGCTCGGCATGACGAGCCTGAAGCTCCCCCGCGGCCTTGGCAATCCTGGTAAAGAGAAAGTCCATTTAGAAGCAACACGAAATGTTCTAAGTAAAAGGGAAGAGTAGTGCTTCACACTTACCAGCCCGCCGGCGGCTTGGGCGAGTAGGCCCTCCACTATGCCGAGCCTGCCTCGCCTGATCAGTGACCTTATCCTTGGTGATGTCGCGAGCCTGCTCAGCCTTTTGGAGTTTCGTGGCTGAGGGCAAAGCTGCGGCATGCCAGCATATGGTGGAGCTCCAGGGTCCGGAGATGGGCCTACAGACCCTCGTGGCCGAGCTGCTGGTGGGTCATGTGCTTGTAGGCCTCAGCATCCTCGCGGCCATAAAGGCTGAAGCTGAGGGCGTAGGCAAGACCGATGGCAGGCTCGCGGTCATGCCTAGGAGGGGTGTATGGTGGAGATAGATACTCGATGAGCGAGCTCATCCCACTGCAGCATGGGCTCGCCCGCCGAGTCCTTCCACCGCCCGCCGAAGATGAAGAGGGGGTGTTGCTTCGGCACCGTGCGCTCGCGCGCTGCCCTCTTCGCCGATGGAGGAGGGGAGATTGCCGCCGTGGAGGAGGTGGCCCTCGCCACTTTTCAGGCCCTTGCTGGTAATCTCCTTCAGCGGGCTCTCCGGCGACGCGTCGGGAGGGGTCTCCGACGAGCTGATGTTTTTGGTGGCTGGGTCGTTGTTGTTGTTGTTGTTGTTGACCCTGCTTAGCCAACAGGGCCCTCCGCATCTTCTTTATAGGTCGCTGGCGGTGTGGCGGTTTGACCCTGCATCCTCAGGTCGCCTCTTGCGGGAAGAGGGTTGAGAGAGGGCCGCCTCATCTCGGCAGGCCGCCGCTGCCGCCTTCTCGCGGGCAAAGGGGTCCGGGTGCGACCCCGGATCCGCAAACGGCAGGTTCACAGTAATTATCCACTCCCCTGCAAGGAAAATACTTGGAGAAAAATTAGAAGAGGTTCAGCAACAATATGGCAAGCTCGGCGATCGGGCGAGCTCGGCAAGATGAGGAGAGAACAGTACCTTCGCCGGGTAGGACAGGGGGAAGCGCGTCGAGGCCCCTCCGCAGGAAGGCGACCTCGAAGTCTTTGTGGAGGAAAGAACTTGTAGAGCTCGGCATCGTTGCCAGACACAGCCGGCGGACGGTACGCCTCCTCGCCATTCTGCTGAGGCGAGTAGGGGATGTTGCCGAGATCGCCCTTGATGAAGGCAATCTTGGTCATCCATGTATGGTGCTTATTCGCGATCTCGCGAACCTTGATAAGCGAGCCGCCGAAGTAGGCGACCCCATCCGGCGTCGCCTTGTAGGAGAATATCTTCCTGAACACTATCAGGTTGAACTCGATCTTCTCCCGCCGGAGATAGCTCGCGAACTCCACCATCATTGCGACAGCGTTGGAGTTCAGCTGGGCGGGTACCGCGCCGTAGTATTTCAAGATTTACCGGATCTCCGGCCAGAGGGGGAGGCGCAATCCCATCTCGAAATGCGAGATGGGGAAGGCAAGCTCATCCTCGTAGAACGTGTTGATAGCCTCCCCCTCCCCTAGCCCGCTCGCCTCGAAACCTGGCGGCACATACGCGACCTTGAATTCCGCGAGCTCCTCCTCGCTGGTGTGCCCATCGAAGAAGCAATAATTCGTGAATTGCTGCGCGCACTTGGAGCGGCTGTCGGCATCTGGGTTGGTCTTGCCCATGATCGCGGAGGAACGCGTGGAGCGCGAGCAGGAACAGAAAGAAGCACAGAGAGGGAAAGAAAGTAATAAAGGCACAGTACGGGGTAGGTGAGGGGGGGCTATTTATAGGAAAAGAAATCTGGGGCAGGCCGTCCAATCAGCCCAGCTCGCCACCCCATCTCGCCACCTCAGCTCGCCGACTTTCGGCGCATCCTAACCAAGGCTAAGTCAAACATTGCAGTACATTATTTGAATAACATGTCCAAGAACATTCTAAAAGCTACTTATTACAGACGTTCAGGAATGAAAAAGTAGGGCACGCGAGCAGGGAGAGCATCGGGATGTGAGTACCGGTCGGCTCGGCAAAGGAGCCGCTCACTTACCTACCCCGGCCTCACGACCCCCGCCCCCCCCCCCCCCCCCAGACTGTCGCGCGCGGAGCAGCTCGCGGATCCTTCCCGAATTCCTCTGCGCCACCGAGAGACCGTCATCTATCTCGTCCAGAAGCCAGGAGGGGTACATCAGCTCGCCAGCCTGGCCACTTCGCACCTCGTCGGCGAGACGCGCGTAGTCGCGTTGGAGCGTCTCGTTGACCCCCTCCACCTCGCGCATCCCTCACACCAGCTTCTTGAGGTAGTTTGACCTCCCTCCTCGTCAGCTCTCCATGATCCACCTCAGGACCCAGGTAAGAGTCTAGCGAGCTTGGGGAAGGGAGGGGAGAGTAGTGGGCTGCCCGCGAGGATTCCTCGACCGCAGATAGGCTGGGAAGAGCTGGGAAGACAAGTGTCAGCAAGAAGAGAAACTCAGAAAAAACTCATGGGGCAAGAAGTCAAGCAAGATTGACCTGACGAGCTCGGCAGCTCAAAGGAGATGTGGGGAGGGATGAACCTTAGATCCTTCCCGCGACCTGGGCCGCGAGACCCCGGCGAGAGGAGCTCGAATCCCGGGGTGGGGATGGTTCCCAGACCCGCCCCCGCGGCAACGTCAGTTTGGCGAGGAGGGGAGGCGCGCACTGGCGAGTTCGGCCTCTGCGAGCTCACTGGCAGGATCCCAAAGAGAAGAGGCAGGTCCTGGGGATGGTTATCCGGTGCCTTGAACCGTGAGTCCGTGAGAGTTGTCTCACCTCGTGGTGTGGGCTCTCGCGGCGCGACGCCCCCGCCATCTGGTTGACCATCCGGGTCGTCGCCGACTACGACAACCTCTCTATCCTTCTCAAGAATTGTCCGGGTGGAAGAGCCGGTCTCACGCTCCAGGGTGTCCCTCAGGTCGTGGTAAATGGGCTCGGCCGCTTGAGGGAATGGCTTTGACCTCTTGGAGCAGGGCTCGGCAGAATCAATTTGAGGAACTTTGGCAGGGACCGCCGTCAGGGCGGCTACGCGAGCTGCGGAAGCTTGGCGAGCTCGGTCTAAGCGCTCTTGGATCTCTTTGGGAAGAGGCATCTTGGCAGGTTTAGAGCAAAGGGAATGGCAAGAGTCAGGCAGGTGGGTAGGTGTATATATATAGCCGTTGGTGGACCCCACCCAAAGATTCCCTCCAACTCGCCAACCCGCGCTCGCCGCACACTCGGGGTTGGATGTTTCTTTCCGAGCTTTGCCAAGCTCAGAAAGAGCGGGGATTATGTACAACCCCGTGTCCGGCGAGCACGGTCGCCAGGGCCCAGACAAATCAGGCCAAAAGCAGTAGGCGAGCTCGGCAGTGGAGAGGTCGAGCCCGAGCTCGGCATTCGTCGACCAGAGCTCAGTGTTCATCGACCGGAGATCAGCATTCGTCGACCTTGGGCTCGGCACTCACCGAGCCAGGCCCAGCTCGCGTCCTCGCAGTGGAACTCGACAACAGTTGGCGAGCAGGACCCGCCGAGATGATCAAGCTCCCCAGCTTGCCTGGATGAATGAGGTACTTTTTACTGTTTTTCCCTCGCTGGTCTACCCATAGCCCTTCAAAATAGCGGAGTTTAGCTGTTGGCAGACCCAACCAAGGGTTTTCTGGTAATTTCAGGTCAATTCTTTTGGTTATTGGCAGTCCAGATTCTGAAAACTATAAATAGGACCCAAGGGGTACCCCAGAAAGCATGCTTCATGTGCCTCCCTGCTCTAGTTCTCAAGTACTTTCTGAGGGTAACTTAGCTCAGCTTCTGGCTAAGGAGGGGAAGCGCTCTGAGATCTTCCGGGTTTGTGGTAGGCCTCCCCGCCAAGACCTTGGGTCGGTTTCTCCTTGTCTTCTTTGTTGTTTTTCTTGCAGGATTGAAGTAGGCGCGAGACCACCCCTTCCCCAATGGTCGAACTCCACAGGAGACCGAATTTCCGGTTTCAACACCTATCACCCTGTAGAAAAGCTTCCTGCAAACCTGAACCATTCAACATCTCAGGGGGAGCTTTTTCTACCATCAATAATCCATAAGTCTTCTCTCTGATTGTTGATAGAGAAGACATAATCAACTCTCTCATCCCCACCTCTATAAAGGGTTATCATCTCACTTCAAAAGTGATTCCTATTTTCAAGTCACCTGATCAAAAGACTTGGAGATTTGGTTTTTGAGCACCTAATCAAAAGCTCATTGGTGTCAGGCACCTGATCAAAAACCTGAGTGGATTCCTACTAGGGTGGTAGAAGAGTGGATGTACCTAGGTTGAAGAATCACTATAAAATCCTTATGTCTTCTGTGTTGCTTGATTTCTGTCTTTATTTTCTTTGTGTTGTTATATATATACATAGAACTCTAATTAGTGTTAGTTAAGATCTATCCCCTTTAAACTTTCATCACCTACCTCAGGCAATTAAGCACTACCACTCAGGCTATGAAGGATAGCAATACCTCAGAGCAAACTTGCTCCTACAACTCAGAGAGATTCACTCTCCTACAGCTCAGGCAATATTTACCTACTTCTCAGTGAGTAAAACTCACTTACCTCAGATCCCAGCAGGATCCTACAGTCAGACGGGAGCCCTCTCCTACAGCTCTGGCAAATTTGCTCTACCTCAGGCCCAAGGTCCTACAGCTCAGATTCAGAAGGATCCTACAACAAGAAATGTTTTTATTAACTTTAACACCGAGAAATTTCTCAGTGTCAACAACTAGAGCAGAGAAATTTCTGCTCTAATTCTCCTCACAGCAGAGAAATATTTTGCTGGAGGAACTCAGAAGCTGACTCCTGAACTTGCTGTATAAGGCTAAAGATCTATCGATCTTGAGTCGTGACTCCGTCAGCTTTGGAGAAAGAGGGGAGAGAGGAGGGTAGATGACTTCTTTAAAGGGGAAAGAAGGGGGCCATCGGCTAGAGAGAGGGGAGAGGTGGGTGGCCGAATTCTCAAAGGGGGAAAGAGGGAGGACGGCGGCTAGTGAGAGTGGAGAGAGCAAGGGGAAAATCTAAATTTAGATTTTAGGTTTTCAATTTCATTCAATTTAATAAAATCTTCAACATCAAGGCCTTATATAGGCTTACAACACAACCGGCTCATGCAGCCCAAAATAAATTAAAACACATACATAAATTTAAACACAACATGAAAATAAAAGTGCACACAAAAATAACAAAGGAATTGAAAGAAATATTAATAAGTCATCGTGCGGCGAAGGAGGGGATTGTAGCATCGCTCTGCAATGTCACCACGACACCACAAGTCTTTGATTGGAGAGAGCGATCGATCTTCCGTATGCATGCCGACATCATCTTCAACATGTTGGAGGTCACCGTCTCCATCAATACTCCCCCGCTCAAAAGTACTCATCACCGATGAGTTGTCCTAAATGTACCAGTGCAGAAGAGAATCATCCAAAAGAGCCACCTCCAATTCAGGAAGCCAAAAGTTGTCAGAGGCTGGACGATCACGCCATCATATCAAGTAGTATCGAATGTCACCACTTGGAGACAAGAACACTTCATCTTTGAGGATCCTGTCTAGCATAAAGGTGGTCCTGGGAAACCTTGGAGAAGCATTAGGCAAAGAAGGAGAAAATGTTTTTACATCAACATTCAACGAACCTCCAGTGGATACCGATGGGGAAAGCGATCCAGAAACAAGCTCACCCACCAACCCATTAGAAAATGCAGTGGAACCAAACAGACCATCAGATAATTCAAGTGGTGGAGAAACATATGACATTAAATTTGAAACATTGAAAATAGGGGAAATTCCCCAATCAGTGGGTAACTCCAAAAGATATGCATTTTATCCTAATTTCTTTAAAATTCGAAATGGACCAGCTCGCCTATTCACCAACTTTTTTATGGTGCCTGAAGGCATCCATTCAGGGATGAGATGCACCAAGACAAAATCGTCAATGTTAAATTGAGGCGCTCTTTTATGTAAGTTAGCATGATATTGATAAGATGCATATTGTGTTGTTAGTGCTTCATTAATGTGCTTATGCAAATTAGGAACATGAGAGACAAATTCTTTTGCAAATTGACTTGACTTATAAGGTGGAGGTAACACAGTTAAGTCAAGGGGAACTGGTGCTTTATATTCGTGCACGATTTTTCATTCGGTGATAAACCTATAGACCTATTTTTTGAATTATTGTACGCTAACTGAGCATGAGGAAGGATTAGATCCCATTTAGCCTTTGTGCTTACCCACAAGACAATGAAGTAAACTACCCAAACTTCTGTTTACCACTTCTGTTTGTCAATCCGTCTGTGGATGGTAGGCCAAAGAAAACAAGAGTTTGGTGCCCATAATCTTCCAAAGGGTCTTCCAAAAATAACTAGCATACTTCACGTCCCTATAAGTTACTATCATCTTGGGAACGCCCCGATGTGCAATGACTTCCTTAAAATATAATTTCGCAATATGTGATGCATCGTCGATCTTATTGCAAGCGATTAAACAAGCTATTTTAGAAAACTGATCTACTACCACCAAGATGGAATCATGACGTCTAAATGTGATGGGTAGGACCAATATAAAATCCATATTAACATCTTCCCATTGAATGGAAGGAATTTGAAGAGGGGTATAAAGTCCCTCATTCATTTTATTACCATTAGCAAATTGGCACGTGCAACAACTTCCGATAATTTTATTAACCGTTGACTTAAGGCCTGGCCAATGAAACTTGTCTTCCACTAACACAATGGTGTTATCTCGACCAAAATGACCACCTAAACCTCCACTATGTAATTCCAAATGATGAAATGGCGTAGGGAAGAATGAGGAATACATAGCTTCAAATGCTTAAATAAATAACCGTCCCGAATATAATAGGCTGAAATCGTAGTGAGAGTTTTGCGTGGATAAATAGATTTCCTTGCAATCCGTGCAATAATGTACTCATACTTAGTCCTATCGAACCCAATCACTTTCACCTCTAACATAAAAAAATAACGAGACACGACTAAGAGCATCTGCAACACGATTTAGACTTCCCTTAAGACGTTTTATTATAAAGGTTTACTCATGAAGATAGGATACCCATTTGGCATGTCTGGGGCAAAACTTATTTTGTGAATTGAAAAATCTCAATGCCTCGTGATTAGATAAGTTATCAAACTCCTTAGGGTGTAAATAATGTCGCAATGTTGGAGGCACTGAATAACCGCATAAAACTCCGTAGCATAATTAGAATAATTTAGTTTCGGCCCCACGAGCTTCTCATTAAAATACCCAATAGGGTGACCCGGCTGACTTAATACACTGCCAATACCAAATCCAGATGCATCATAGGACAATTCAAAAACCTTATTAAAATTTGGCAATCACAAAATAGGAGCTTCTGACATTCGTGATTTAATTATTCCAAATGCTCTAGTTGTTGATTTGCTCCATTTGAAATCACCCTTCTTCATGGACTCCATGATCGGTGCCATGATACTACTAAAATCTCAAATAAATCGGCGGTAAAAAGTAGCTAGGCCGTGAAAACTCCGAACATCCCGTATGTTGGTGGGTTCCGGCCAATCCTTAATGACTTGTTCCTTCTTAGGATAAACATGTATGCCCTCCGAACTCACAATATATCCAAGGAACTCCATAGATAGAACACTGAACGAGCATTTTTTATGATTAACAAATAATTGTTCCTTTCGCTACATGGTAAGTACTATCCTCAAGTGCGACTCATGATCGTTCGGAGAGGCGCTAAAGACTAAGATATCATCAAAATATATAACTACGAATTTTCCTAGGAAAGGCTTGAACACTAGAGTCATCAACCTCGAAAATGTACTCGGGCCATTAGTGAGCCCTTCCCTGAGCACCAACCACTCATAAAGTCTGTCTTTTGACTTGAAATCCGTCTTCCACTTGTCTCCCTCCCTAATCCTGATTTGATGGGAGCCACTCTTAAGATACAATTTAGAAAAAGTTGTGGCACCTGCTAACATGTCCAATAAGTCATCCAAGCGAGTGATGAGAAACCTGTATTTGATAGTTATTTTATAACTAGCCCTATAATCCACACACATACTCCAAGAACTGTCTTTCTTAGGGACCAATAAGGCGGGTACGACACAAGGACTCTTGCTATGACAGATGAACCCCTTTCTTAGCAAATCAAAAATAATTTTTGCAATTCAAGGTGTGTAGAGGGGATAAGTCGATAATGGGGAAGCTTGGGCAAAGAGCAATCCAGAATGAAATCAATCTCCTGTTGAATTTGCCTCATGGGGGGTTACTCGGACGGTAAATCATTTGGGTAAACATCCTTAAACTCTTCTAAGAATTTCTTCAGTGCTTGTCGTAAGTTATCAAAAGAGGAACTATCTTCCTTGACTTGTAAACATACTAACACATATATGACCCCATCCATAAAGGTATCGCGCCAAACTCCTTACCAATCAAGCTTAATGTTTTCTTCTCTACAGGCATAATTGTGTCCTTAGAAGGGACCGACGGATCCTTACGTGGAGTGGGCTTAAAGATAATGGTCTTGCCATTAAATTTGAACTCATACGTGTTAGCTCACCCTAAGTGAGTAACGTCATGGTCATAAAGCCATGGGCGTCCTACTAAGACAAGACAAGCATCCATGGGGATGACATCACACCAACCCTTTTTAGTGTAAGCCTTAATGGTAAGGGGAACCAAATAATGCTTCGAAACCAGAAGGGATGTCTTATTTACCAAAGAAAACTTATAGGGGTGAGTGTGTGGCTTAGTGGTTAACAACATTCATGACACCACATTTTCAGAAATCATATTCATACAGCTTCCACTACCGATGATCAACTTGCACCACTTCTCTCCACTCGAACAAATATTCGTCCTATTCTAATTGTCCGAAGCATATAGTGTAGCCAAAATACATCTCATCACCATCATATTGACATCATCTTCTATGTCTCTAAGCACTCCTTCCGACTCATTTTCTTCTCCAGCCTCATATTTGAGCTCGGTAGACTCAGATAAGGAATCTAAGAGGGCTAGAGGCTTGGACTTGGTAGAACATTTACTAGTGTAATGGCCCTGAATCTCACAAGAAAAACAAGTATTATTCATTTTGATGATCCTTCCGACGTGCACTCTCTAACCCATAGGGTTTTTCAGATTCCTAGCCGTAATGACAACAGAGTTCGAGTCAGTGGACCAGAACTTACCCGTATCCTTATAGGTGGATGAGGGGGTGGTCCTAAGATGGACTTTCCCTTCTGAAATGAGCGAGTCTTAGACATATAAACATTGTGCTTCTCAATATCCAAGGCGGCATTAAAAGTGGTGTTTAGGTCGATGTGTCCATAACGTAGAAGTTTACCCTTAATGTCGAGGTTTAGCCAGTTGCAAAACCTATAGAGGGTGATCTCTGGCATCTCCCTAACATCACACCTGACCATCATGTTGGAACACCCTATTACTAATTTGGGTCAGGATCACTATGTCTCTAGGAATCAATGCTTGACCTCCTGTATGGCTCAATAGGTCAATTAGAATTGAGTCTAAGGGTTAGAAGTCTAGGTTTGGAAGCTGCCCTGAAGACCAAGATTTTCTGTTTGGAGACTAAGTCATATCGTCGAGCTCAGCACGACGATTCGTAGAACTCCGATCGACGATCGTCTAGCTCAACTTTGACAGATCGTCGAACTCCATTCTACGATCGCTGAGCTCAACTTCATCATATCGTCGACCTCAGTTCGACGATCGGTGAGCTCAGGTCGACGATTTTGACTCTGCTTTGGATCTTTATCTCTGAGCTCAGTTCGATGATCTTTGAGCTCAGATCGACGATATTTTGCTGCTGTATATTTCCAGATCGCTGAGCTCTGTTCGACGATAGCAGAGCTCAGTTCGACGTTATTAAGGATGCCATTAATGCTAGCCAACGGCTATTCTTCTCAGAGAATGTTATTTTATTCTGTACCAGAGAATAAAAGGGAGATTTTCTTTTTTTTGAATTACTAAGAGATACACAGACACATAGACAGACATCAATAATCTTCAACAAACTCTTCTGTCTCAAAGAATTCTCAAGAACACTCATCCAAGGAGATCAATCTTTTCAGAAATCTTAAGATCTCTTTAGTTTCAAAGTGTTCAAGGCCAACATATTTCAAGACTCCAGACATTCAACATTTCAGCTATTGCTGAAATCATCTATTGCTGGAGTTCAATCTTTGAAGGCCTATCACCCTCAGCAAAGTTTTTCTTCCTGAAGTTCTCAAGGATTCAGGGGGAGCTTTGACATCAACAATCCACATAGTCTTCTCAGTTGTTTGAGAAAGAGAAGACTTCCATCACTCTCTCTCCCCCTCTCTGTAAAGGGTTTCTCAAGCTCCCTTCAAAAGTTTGAACTTGGTTTTTGAGCACCTTGTCAAAAGCTCATTGGTGGCAAGACACCTGATCAAAAAATCTGATTTGGTTTTTGAGCACCTTATCAAAAGCTCATTGGTGCCCAGGACACCTGATCAACTCATCCTGCAGTGGATTCCTACCTAGGGTGGTAGAAGAGTGGATATGCCCAAGTTTAGGGGAACCACTATATTTCCTTGTGTCTTCTGGTTTTGCTTGTTTCTATTTTTGTTTCTGGCCTTGATTATTCTGTGATTAGCTTTTGATTAGTATAGTTCTGTGATTAGATTTATTACTGCTTCCCTGCTCACTCTTATTACAACAATTGTTGTAAAAAGTTTCAAAGCACCATATACTTTATTCACCCCCCTCTAGAGTATATCAGATCTAGCTGCACTTTCAATTGGTATCAGAGCCAGGTTGGTTAAACATACCATACCTGATTGGTTGTACAGGCTAACACCTGAACCCAAAGATCCCAAGTTAGATCTGTTTTTCTTTTGTATTTTATTATTAGATTTTGCTTTCACAAATCATGGCCCAAAACAAAGATTATGCTAGCACCAGACCTCCAGTGTGCAATCTATCCAAGTTTGCACTTTGGAAAGCAAGGAACAGACTGTACATGAATTCTATTGACGAAGATATTTTTAACTCTGTTTTGACAGTGTGTCCAAGACCCCCAGAGAACACAAGTACAAATGCTGTTCCACCTCCATCAGGAACAGATGCTGATATCAAGAGATGGAAGGTAGCTGATGTCAAGGCTATGAATATCTTGGCCCAGACAATGTCTGATGACATATTTCAAAAGGTGGCTGAATGCAATTCAGCAAAGGAAATTTGGGACAAACTCTCAGAAATAGTCTCAGGCTCAGCTGATGAGAGAAAGGATAGGAGATCCCATCTCATCTCTCAATATGAGAATTTCAAAAGGGGAGAAACTGAGTCAGTGGGAGACATGTACAACAGGCTAAGTCTAATTGTCAGTGAACTCAGTACATTGGACAAAGAGATCTCTCTAACTGAACTCAATGACAAGATCCTAATATGCTTCCCTAGCACTTGGGATTCAAGAATCTGGCCAATTAAGGATGCCAGAAGTCTGAATGAGATCACCACTGAAGCTCTATTGGGTAAGCTCAAATCTTATGAGCTACTCATCAAAAATAGAGAAGAAGAACAGAAGGCTGCCTCTCCAGCCACAAGAAAAGAGAAGACCATAGCCTTCAAGGCAACTGAAGATCTGCCTGAAGACAAAGCCACAGGCAATGATGAACTACTCAGTTTGTTGGCCAAAAGATTCTACAAGATGGCCAGAAAGGACTTCAGAAGGAGATCATACAAGGAGCAGGATAAGCCAAGGTATGACAAGTCCACTAATAATAATAATAATAAAGACATTATTTGCTTTGGTTGCAGGAAACCAGGGCACATAGTTCCTGACTGTCCAGAGAACAAAAACAAGGACAGAAGGGACAGGAAAGAAAGAAGAAAGGAGAAAGACTCCAAGAGGAATGGCAATGGCAAACCCTCATCAAGCAAAAACAAACATACAAGAAAGGGGTTTGTTGCTGAATCCTGGAGTGAGACTGAAGAGGAGTCAGAAGCCTCATCCAGTTCCAGTGATGATGAGGATGATGCAGAAGAAAAAGAGTTCTGCATGATGACAATCAATGCCTCACAGCATAATTCACAAGAAGAGGAGTTAGAGTCAGACTCAGAGACTCAACCTGAAGAAGATCAGGTAATTGGTTCTTTTGATTTTAATTCAGAGGACTTTAAATCTGAATTTAAAGCACTGTGTTTAGACCTGCTAAAGTCTGAGAAAGAAATTATCTCTCTCAGAAATCAATTATCTGAACACAATACTTTAAAGTCAGAAAACCTCAAACTCTCTCAGGAGTTGGAGTGCTGTAGGGAGCAGATAGCTTCACTGAAGAGTGAGCTGTCTGAGGCCAAGAAGCTTGAAGAATCACTTAATGGGAGAAGCATCAAGCTGATGGACATCACAAGTACAGTGAACTCTAGATTTAATAGTACACTGGGCCTGGGTGCTTCATCCAGCCAACCTATAGTTCTAACAACTCCAATCAAATTCATTTCTGACAAAGGAAAGGGAGTTGTAGAGGTTGCTAGGAAAAATTCTGATCTGCCCCAGAAAACTAAGTCCCCGCAGAAATCGTCGAACGGAGATCGACGATCGCCAAACGGAGATCGACGATCGCCGAACGCAGCTCGACGATCTCAGCCAAAATCGTCGAACGCAACTCGAAGATCTCAAGTACCTGATCTCAGCCACAGTCGACAGTCGAACGGATCTCGATGATCTGACCCAAGATCGTCGAACGCAGCTCCAAGATCGTCGAACAGAGGTCAGAGCTCTGGAAAATTCTTCAAAGGCAAATCAAAATTCAATCCTAAGGGTCCTACATCCCAAATCTTTAACCCTTATACTGAATGGATTATACATCCAAGGAGATATCATCCTGAAGGATATAAGAGTCAACCTGGGATGTCTTTCATTTCAGAATTTAAAGGTTATCAACCTAGGCAAAAGGTAAACTTGGTCAAAAACAAATGAATTGTCTTTTGTGCAGGTGAAGACCTATCCAACATCTAACCAGCAATGGTACTTGGATAGTGGGTGCTCTAAGCACATGACAGGGAACAAGGACAACCTCACATCCTTCAGAGCCAAGCTTGGACCCAAAGTTATCTTTGGTGATTCAAACTTTGGACAGACAAAAGGATATGGTGTAGTCCAGATTGGATCAGTAACTTTCAAGAAGGTAGCTTATGTGGAAGGACTGAAGCACAACCTAATTATCATCAGTGAGCTGTGTGATGAAGGCTACCAGGTGACCTTCAGCAAAGCCTTATGCAAAATCAAGTCAGAGGACAACACAACTGTGTTAACAGGTAAAAGGAAAGGTAACATCTATCTAGTAGATTTTCTTTCAACTGATGTAGATATCTGCTTGTTTAATTCTGTCTGTAGACCAAATATTTTATGGCATAAGAGACTAAGACACCTAAACCTTAGAACTATTGCTAGGCTATCCAAGGACAACCTTGTTAGAAGACTACCTTCTGGCCCCTACAAGAAGGAAGGACTCTGCAGAGCTTGTCAATTAGGCAAGCAAACTAAAAATAGCTTTAAGTCACTTAATAAGAGTGATTCACCTAGGATATTTTATCTGTTACATATGGACCTTTTTGGACCCATCACAGTACAAAGCCTACGAGGGAAATCCTACACTTTAGTAGTTGTAGATGACTTCTCTAGATTCACTTGGGTGTTTGTTGGGTACATTGATTAAATGTACCTGATTTGAAGAAGCCTCACCCAACTCAATGATATACATCATAATGTATTTGATGTATGTTGAGTTTACTTGTGCAGGTTAAGTAATTACTGGACTGAAGCAAAAATGTTTCTAAGTCCATGTGTCGACACCCAGAGGGAAAGTGTCGACACTTAAGAAAGCTTGTGTCGACACCCAGACAAGCTGTGTCGACACTTGGAGTCATTGTGTCGACACCTGGGATGCAGAGTCGACACCAGACAGGAAGTGTCGACACTTGGATCTGTGTCGACACTCAGTGAAGAAAAGTGCAGAGAAGCAGTGTCGACACAAGGAGCTGTGTCGACACCCAATGAAGCTGTGTCTACACCAGAAAGTGTCAACACTTGGAGCTGTGTCGACACTCAGCAAAAGTCTGCAGAAAATAAGTTAAAGTGTCGACACCAAGAACAAAGTGTCGACACATAATAAGAAGAGTCAGCACTTGAAGAAAGTGTCGACACCAAGAACAAAGTGTCGACACTCAACAGAAGAGTCAACACATGAAGTAAGTGTCGACACCTAGAACAATGTGTCAACACTCAGCTGAAGACTCTACACTTGAAGAAAGTGTCGACACATGGAGCTGTGTCGACACTTAGCAAAGAACAGCAAGATCGTCAAATTATTCTAAGTACAAGTGTCGACACTAAGGGAATGTGTCGACACTTAGCTGAAGTCTCAACAGAAGAATCATGTGTCGACACAAGGAGCTGTGTCGACACTCAGCAAGTATCAACATAGAAGACTATGTGTCGACACCAAGAAGCAGTGTCGACACTTGACAGATTCAACACAAGAAGTTGTGTCGACACAAAGGAGATGTGTCGACACTTAGAAGAATTCAGCTAAAGATAGAAGATCAAGTACTTGTGTCGACACTCAAGTTCAGTGTCGACACATGCAGAAGAATCTGTGTCGAGACAGAATATCTACAACACAAGGAGTTGTGTCGACACCTTGTAGACTTGTGTCGACACTTACATAATTGGTGTCGACACTTGGTCTATAAGTGTCGACACTTAAAGACAGAAAGTCTCGACACTTTCAGACAGTTAGAGATTTTCAAGAATTGACTGGATGACTTGACAGCTGCCGTTCCAGCCGGTCTACAGCACCTGTCAGAGATATTAGAAGTCAGTTATGGACCGGACCAGCCGGTTACCATGAAGAAGGCCTATAAATAGGCTCATACAGTTTACAGAAGCTGTGTGGTAGTTGTTCAGATTATTGTTCAACAAGTTATTGAAGTGGTATACAGAGTATCAACACAAGAAGATCTTGCAGTCCAAGTGTAGATCTAAGAAGTTGGAGAGAGAGGGCTCCATCCAAGAAATCAGCCGTTGGAACTAGGCTGAGAAGAAGGGTTCAGATTTATTCTGAATTCAAAGTGGCAGAGGTCAAGGATCAACTGCAGAAGGATTCATTCTTATTCAGTTCTACTTTCAAGAAGCTTTGAAGAAAGCTAAGTCAGATTGGATCCAGCTGAGTTCTTCCAAGAACTCATCAAGAAACTCTCAACTCCCCTCTTTTGTTTCTGAGTTGTTGAGTTAACATTTGAAATTCATTTTTAACTTGTAGGATCCTTTGGATCTGAGTGAATTGTAAGCCTATAATTATAAAGGCTGAGGGTAGGGCTTGAGAGCCTGAGTGTAGGAGATTGAAATCTCTGAGTGTAGGCCTTGTTGGCTGAGTGTAGGCCTTTGTGGCTGAGTGTAGGCCTTGATTGGCTGAGTGTAGGCCTTTGTGGCTGAGTGTAGGCTTTGGGATAAAGCTGAGTTGTAGGGCTTTGGGCCTGAGGTGTAGGAACCAATTTGGGTTCTGAGATAGTGGAGAAGTTTGGCCGAATCTAGTACACTGCTAGATAGGCGAAGGGGGAAAGTGGATGTACCCATATCTTGGGGAACCACTATAAACCACTGTGTCTGCTGTGCTGTGTTGTGATTTGCTGTGTATGCTTTGTGTTTGCTGTGATAAAATAGTTAGAAATCTGTGATATTAACTGTTTGCTGCCATTAAAGTTTAAAAAGGATTAGGTCACCTATTCACCCCCCCCCCCTCTAGTTGTTTAGGTACTATATCTTTCAAGTGGTATCAGAGGCAGGTTCCTCAAAAAGGACTAACAGTCTGAGGAGATCCTGATTGGCAGATTCAGTCTAAGTTAAAATACAGATTCAAGAAAATCAAGAACCATGGGTTCCTCTGAAAATCACAAGGAATTGGGTTCCATGAAATTACCCATATGCAGGAAAGAGATCTTTGGGATCTGGAAGGAAAGGGTAAGGCTGTTTATGGAAGCCTCAGACCCTAGAATCTACATCACAGTAAAAGAGGGGCCTTATGTGCCCATGAAGATATCTATTCTAGATGCAAATCAGAGAACCCCAAAGGATTTCTCTGAGATGACTAAGGATGAGATTGTCCTAGCCACAATGGACAAGAGGGCACAAAACATTATAGTGAGTGCCATAGATGATGCAACATTTCAGAATCTTATACACTGTAAGACAGCCAAAGAGATGTGGGACACTCTTATAGTGTATATGGAGGGATCTGAAGAAGTTAGACAAGATAGAAAATCCTTGCTAAATCAGGAGTATGAGAGATTTAGACAAGGAAAGGGTGATAGCATAACTGAGTGCTATAAGAAGTTCTACAGAATAGTTAATGAACTCATGTCTTATGGAAGAGAGTTCAGTAACTATGAACTAAATGACAAGTTCCTAAGGTCCCTAACCAAAGATTGGGACACCAAGATCTGTGCCATAAGAGAAATGGCTAAGTTGGGGGAAATTCCTCCTCCTACACTGTTTGGTAAGTTATTGTCTTATAAAATGCAATTGACAGTGAGGAAAGAGGAGGAGAAGTCAACAAGAACTGAACACAAGGAAAGAACAGTAGCCTTCAAGACAGAAGCCTCCAGAAAGTGCAGGAATAAGTCACCAACTCCACCTCCAAAGGTAGTTGAATCAGAGACAGATGAGTCAGTCAGCACAAAGTCTGAAAGTAGTGAAAGTGATGAAGACTTTGCTGCCTTCACTAGACACTTTCAGAAATTCTTGAAGAAGAAACAGTGGAGGACAAGGCCCTCTACTTCAAAAGGAAAAGAAGATTTTTATCAGGATAAAAAGGCTTCAAAGAAGGACAGGAAGATGATAAAATCTAGCAAGGCAACTGGTTCCAAGATAGTGTGCTATTACTGCAATAGACATGGCCATGTTATTGCAGACTGTCCTGAAAAGAGGAAAGAGTCTAGTGACAGGAAAAAGACTTATTTCAAGGGCAAGAAAGAAAAGTCTTTTGTTGCCAAGAAGGAGAAGACTCTATCAGATATCTCTTCTTCAGAAACTGAGTCTGAGGCTGAAGCTTACATAGGGCTGTTTGCTGAAGAAGAAGAAGAAGAATTCATGCAAATAATGGAGTCTATTTATGAACAAGAAGACTGTCAGTGCCTAAGGACTGATGATATTGACTGAGAGTGACAAAATCCTGGAGCAGCAAGGTACAAAGTTCAACTCTTAGTTCAGTTTCTTGTTCCAGTTCAGAATCAGATTCATCTTCATCAAGTGATGAAAGTGTATCTGAGTCTGAGGATGATATTCATCAGCTTATAAATGAATATAAGGTACTGTTGCAAGCTTACAAGAAAAGCAAGTCCCTAGCCAAAAGTCAGGCAAAAGAAATTGCTGATCTAAAAGCTGCTGTAACAGATTCTGAGAAGCAATTTGATCAAAAGCTTAATGAGATAGCCAGGCTGAAACACATAACAGTGATTCAGATGGGGACTATCACCTTTAAGAATGATCAAATCAAGAGTCTGGAGATCAATCTTCAGAAAGAGAGAGAGCTTGTTGCTAGGTTTTCTAAACCTAAGTCAGTGCTACCTTTAATTGATGATTTTGTTCATCATAAAGGCAAAGCTGGACTGGGCTTTACTAGACCTGCAAGGACTGAGCAGTCCAAGTCTAAGTCCAAGGGCAAAGCCCCAACATTCAACAAGTCTGTTGTAGATAAGACAACAAAGGCTGTACCTAAGCAAAGGTACAATAAGTTTGAATGTTGGTGCTGTGGCAAGATTGGCCACTTTGCAGTGGACTGTTGGCACAATGCTAGTGCCAAAGTGAGTTCCAAACTACCTGTTGGAAAGCCAGTAGGTAGCTTTGTCAGATTGCAAACTAACAAGTACCAAGGACCCAAGAATACTTTGGGTTCTAAGGTTCATGTTTTGCAGGTGAGTCCAAGTGGCCATACCCCAACATGATACTTGGACAGTGGTTGTTCCAGACATATGACTGGAACTAGAGGATTACTAAAGGACTACATTCCAATAAAAGATGGTCCAAAAGTCACCTTTGGTGGTTCTGAAAAAGGAATCATCAAAGGATTTGGTAACATTTCTAGCAACTTGGTTACCATTACTCAAGTGGCTTATGTTAAAGGGTTGAAACACAACCTAATAAGTATAAGTCAATTAAGTGATGTAGGGTATGGCATCTCATTTATTAAAAATGGTTGTCATATCAAGAGGTCAAGTGATCAAGAGATCATTTTGACAGGTTATAGGAAAAGAAATGTCTACTGCCTAGACATTATGATTGAGAACAATGGTTCTCCAATTTGTCTTGTAGCTGATGAGACAGTCTCTCATTGTGTCAAATGGCACAAGAGGCTAGCCCATCTTAACTACAAGACTATTAGCAAACTCTTTAGCAAAGAGTTAGTGAGGAATGGTCCTCAAGTTAAGTGTGTTAAAGATGGTGTTTGCTCAGCTTGTCAAAAGGGCAAGCAGACTAAATCCACCTTTAAAAGCATAGAAAACAAAGATGCTGTGAGGTGCTTATACCTTTTGCATATGGATCTCTTTGGTCCAATGCCAGTTCACAGCTTAGGTAGGAAGGTCTATACCTTTGTAGTTGTAGATGACTACTCAAGGTTTTCCTGGGTGTTCTTCTTAAGACAGAAATCTGAAACACCTAGTGTCTTCTATAGCTTTGTCAAGAAAATTCAGAATGAACTAGACAGTACAGTGGTCAAGATTAGAAGTGACCATGGTACTGAATTTCAGTCTGATAGCATGACAAAACTATGTGAAGAATTTGGGATATTTCAAGAATTCTCTTCACCTAGAACACCTCAGCAAAATGGCATTGCTGAGAGAAAGAATAGAACCTTGATAGAGGCTGGTAGGACCCTACTAAGTGATACATCACTGCCAGAGTATTTCTGGGCTGAGGCAGTTAACACTGCATGTCATGTTATAAATAGGGCTACCATCACTAAAAGGCTTAACAAGACCCCCTATGAAGTGATGAAAGGCAGGAAACCAAACCTATCCTATTTTAGGATCTTTGGTTGCAAATGCTTCATACTTAACAATGGGAAGTCTTACTTAACTAAGTTTGCTGCCAAGTCCCAAGAGGGAATTTTTGTTGGGTACAGCAATTATAGTAAGGCTTATAGAGTTTACAACTTGACTACACAAGTTGTAGAAGAATCTGTGCATGTAGTTTTTGATGAGACTAAACTTATTAACAATGAGTTGTCTAGCAGTGTATGCAGCCCCACAGGTTTAACAAAAAAGATGGACAAGCTTACTATAGAAGAAGTGCCTGCTGCAAGACAGCAAGTAGAAGACAGTAGCTGTTGTCCAGGGGGAGAACTACATGTGCCAATTGCTGAAGAAGCACAAGGAATACAGCATGATGGAGATGCTGAAGAGGTTCAACCAGAAGTTAGGATGCCTCCAGCCAACAGGCATCTTAGAGATCATCCAGTAGAGCAGATCATTGGAGATCCAAGACAAGGAGTACAAACCAGGAGTAGAAACATGAATGCAGCAATCTACTCCAGCTTTCTGTCACAAGTTGAACCTAAGAAGTTTGAAGAAGCAATACAAGATCCACAATGGACTGAAGCAATGCAAGAAGAGCTTAATCAGTTCAAGAGGTGCAAGGTCTGGGAATTAGTTCCTAAACCTAAAGACCACAATGTAATAGGAACTAAGTGGATCTACAGGAATAAGATGGATGAACAAGGGGTCATCATTAAGAATAAGGCAAGACTGGTTGCTAAAGGATATAGGCAAGAAGAAGGTATTGATTTTGATCAAACCTTTGGTCCAGTAGCCAGACTGGAAGCCATAAGGATGTTCTTGGCCTATGCAACCTATCAAGGATTCAAGGTTTATCAAATGGATGTCAAGTCAGCATTCCTAAACGGTAATCTTAAGGAAGAAGTCTATGTGGAACAGCCTTCAGGTTTTGTTGATCCAACTCTACCTCATCATGTCTATAGACTTAGGAAAGCTTTATATGGGTTAAAGCAAGCCCCTAGGGCTTGGTATGAAACCCTATCTAGTTTCCTCATTGAGAACAAGTTCTCAAGGGGGAAAATAGATAAGACTCTATTCCTTAGGGAATCTAGAGGCAAAGTTATACTAGTCCAAATATATGTAGATGACATTATATTTGGGTCTACTGAAAGCAGCCTTTGCAAAAAGTTTGCAAAACTTATGCAAGGTCAGTTTGAGATGAGTCGTATGGGAGAGCTGAAGTTTTTCTTGGGTCTCCAAGTTAAACAGACTGAGAGTGGTTTATCCATTTGTCAGTCCAAGTTCACCCTAGAACTCATAAGGAAGTATGGTATGGATTCATCCAGCACCATGAAGACTCCTATGGGGTCAAGTATGTCTCTTAGCAAGGATGATGCAGGGAAACCTGTAGATGAAACCTTGTATAGAGGGATAGTTGGCTCCCTATTATACTTGACTGCTAGTAGACCTGACATCATGTATGCTACATGTGTCTGTGCTAGGTATCAAGTCTGCCCTAAAGAGTCTCATTTGACAGCAGTCAAAAGAATATTGAGATATCTAAAGAGCACTCCCTATCTAGGCCTCTGGTACCCTAGGAATGGAGATTTTGATCTAACAGGTTATTCAGATGCAGACTTTGCAGGATGCAAAGAAGATAGAAAAAGCACTACTGGAAACTGTCAATTCCTAGGTGGAAGACTAATTTCATGGAGTAGCAAAAAGCAAACCAGTGTGGCTATCTCCACAGCAGAGTCAGAGTATGTGGCTGTAGGAAGTTGCTGTGCTCAACTTCTGTGGATACAACATCAGCTAGAGGACTATGGATTTCAGGTAAGTAGAACTCCACTTTTCTGTGATTCTACAAGTGCTATTTCAATAACTAATAACCATGTATCCCATAGTAGAACTAAACATATTGAAATTAAATATCATTTTCTTAGGGAGCATGTAGAAAGAAAAGATATTTTATTAGAATATGTTAAAACTGATAATCAAGTAGCTGATATGTTTACTAAGCCCCTAGAAGAAGCTAAGTTCAATAGATTCAAAATTGAACTAGGAATGATAAACTTAGAGTAAGTTTACAGAATTGAAAATGACTAAGTAAAAAGGTGTCGACACATAGACAAGTCTATGTCGACACAGAATAGTGGTGTCGACACTTCAGGAAAAAGGTGTCGACGCATCTAGGAAGTTGGTGTCGACACTTCAGAATGTTAGTGTCGACACATATCAAGTAGGTGTCGACACATCCAAAGTGGTGTCGACACTTAAGTTTTACTCAGAATTTTCTAAGTAAAGTCTCGACAATGTGTCGAGTTATGTTGTGTCGACACATAACCAAGTGTCGACACATAAAATCTGTTGACTAAACTTGTGTCGACACATATGTGTCGAGACATTATAAGTAAGTGTCGACACTTATTGCCAGTGTCGACACATTTTAAGTTATCTGTCTCGCCTGTTCATCTTCAAAATCAAAAAGGTATAAATAGGGTTCTGTCTTTGTTTGTCGACACGCTTTCAAAGTTTCGAGACCAAAACTACTGTGTCGACACCTCTCTTTTCTAAAGACAAATTCTACAAACCCTAATGACACCTAAGCTTGAGGAGAACGTTAACGAAGGATATGAGCTAGTGCGTGGCGCTTTCGAAGATGTAGATCAAGAAATCAAGTCGGTCGTAACCCTAGTCGCCGATTCTGGACTAGAATATCTAGTGTCTGAAACAACTAAGATATGGAAGAAGGAGGTGCTTGAATTCCTTAATGGAGCTCAGATAGATGAATCTGGATACAAAATCAAATCCAGAGTTCATGGTGCAAGGGTTAAGGTATCCCCCAAAAGTCTGAGGAAGATTCTCCAGCTATCAAGAACTCAAGAAGAAGATGAGTTTACAGCTTCAAGGACCAGGGAAGCTCTAACCTGGTGTGGACTTGATCCAAAAATGAAGATAGGCTCTGTGTTTAACAGGAAGGGCATGAACAGCCAAGGCAAATTCTTGTCTGAGATAGTTGGCAAAGTGATCTTAAGCAAGCCAGGAGGGCATGACAGAGTGTCTGCCTCCATGTTCAATATAATGACCAGAATAATCTTCACTTTAAGAACTGATTGGTCAGTTATAGTGTTTGATAAAATCAAGGAAAGCTTGAAGAAGCCCAATCTGGGCAGAATCTTAAGTCTCTACCTAGCTGGTACCATACCAGAGGTAATGAATACTGCAGCTGGAAGCAAAATAAATCACATGAGGAAGATGGATCTGAGGATCTTTTCTAGATGGGACAGGGTGTTGTCAAAGGAAATGCCAACCCCTGAGAAGACAGTTACTGAGAAGGAGATTCCTCCAAAGAAAAAGAGAAAAACTGCTCCAGTGGCACAAGAGTCCACCAGTAGTTCTGACAGTGAAGAACAGGTTGTCTTCACTCCAGATGCCAATGAGGAAGAGCCTGCTGAAAAGACTCCTGCTCCTCAAGAGGTTGCTGAGATCCAGGGGGAGCTGCCTCAAGCTAGCCACATCCACAAGGATCAAAGCCAGGGGGAGCCTGCAGTTGTAGAAGAAGTCTCTACACTGGAAAGTGAACAAGCCACCACCATCATACTAGAGGTACTCATTGATCTAAATACTTTAAAATTTCTTATAGAAGATGATGATTTGTCTGATGTTCATCAGCAAACTCAGCTGAATACTCAAGAACCAGATGCTGTTGGAGATGACACATCTGTTGTACTAGAAGTGGTTCCTGATTCAGTAGTTGACGAACCAAGAATTTCTCCTGCACATTCTCCACAAGAATACACAATGGAAGATTTATTCCTAAATCTGGATCAAGCAGATTTTGATAAGGAAACTGATGATGCTGCTGTTGAGGGGGAGTAGGTACAAGTTCTGGAAGAGCCTATAAGGCAGGAAACTGAGAAGGCACATGAAGTGCAGAAAGAGAGGCCCCTTAGCCCTAAGGAGAGGGTGGATATTGCCAGCACATCTGCCTCTGAGGATGAGGAGATTGTCAGGGCTAAGAAGAAGAAACTCTATGTATTCAAGAGAAGAAGTCAAAGTTATAAGAAGGCACTTCAATCTATTGCCCCACAGCCTCTAGTTCAGCAAGCCCCATCAATTGATTATAGTGCATTAATGGTTGCACTGCAGATAAAACTGGATGAACAAAGAAAGGCAATAGAGACTTATGTAGATGAAGGGCAAAAGTCACTCCAGTTTGATCTTGCCCAGAATATCAAGTCTATAAGGTTTGAAATGAACCTTAACAAGAAGGAGATGACAGAATGCTTCCACAAAGGTGGAAATGCAGTGGTGTTCTTGGCAACACACCAGGAGAAGATCAAAGCCCAAGTGGATGATATAGCATTGAAACAAGGATATGTTCTTGAAAATCAACTAAGGATGAATGACAACTTGACTGCTTCTCATAATGCTATAGTCACTGAATTGAAGAACAAGGCTGCTTAACCCTCTACTTCTACTGCTGCTATTAAAGCTGACTTTGATAAAGTATTTCAAGAAGAAATTACTGATGTTAAGAATGCAATCCAAGCCTCCCAGAAGGTCATATCTGAACAACTTCAAAAGCTCAAACCATTCTTTAAAGATGGAGTCAGATACTTGGATAGTCAAATCAGATTTCAAAAGGATGATGTCAGAGATCATATGGCTAGAGAAGTCATAAAGGGGGAGAGAGTTTTAGTCAAAGCTAGCTCTGATCATGCCAAATGGATATCTAATTCCATCAGAGCTACACTGGGCTATCCTCCACTTTGTGATGATGACAATGTTACTGAATCTGGAATTCAAACTGCATATCTTGGAGGTGAGCAACCAGAGGTAGCTCAAGTGATCTATCCTCCACCAGATTTTGACATGGTGCAAGCTGATATTCATCACATGTATAGCCCAACTGAAGGGAAGTCTAATGTTATTCTGGAGAAAGTGGTTCAGCATATATCTGAAGCCATGCAAGAGGCATTGCAGAAAGAGGAAGAGACAAGACTGTCTAAGAAGATGTTTAGGGAACAAGCAGAGCAAAGGCCAGACTTTGAACAGTGGAGCCCTACCTCTAGAAATATAATATTAACTGCCTGGAAAGCTGCCAAGGATAACACTCATGACAGGAACAAGTGGTTCTCTGAAGCTGAATGGAGGAAACATGAGACCAGACAAGAAGAAATTGTTCAATACAGAAGGAAGGCAAAGATGGGAAAGCTACCTCCTACAGCTCAGGAGCCTAGCAAGTACTTTCCAAAGCCATATCACTATTTTGAGAGTCAGAAGATCAAAGCTGAAGAGCTTAAAAAAAGATTTGAAAGGCAAGAAGCCTGCTGATGCTGAAACTGCAGATGCCCCTGTCAAAGCTCAAGTTCAAGCTGGCAAGGGAATAGTTATCAAGGAACCTGAACAAAAATAGATTTAGATTTTCTTGAAGTTTACCTTGTAATCTTATGGATGTAAAATATTTAGTGAACTTCTGAAATTATATAAGATAAATGTTAGAACAATATATGATCAATATATTTCATGATTGTTCTGTGAATATGTCTATTTCTTATTTGTTCTGTGTTGATGTTTGTGTATACATGTGAAATTAATACATGTTTATGTTTACCCTGCTGAATATAACCTGCTTTACATCATTTTGTAATTTTTATTATGAATGGTGTATATCATTGACTAAGGGTTATGACTTCTCCAAATAGGGGGAGATTGTTGGGTACATTGATTAAATGTACCTGATTTGAAGAAGCCTCACCCAACTCAATGATATACATCATAATGTATTTGATGTATGTTGAGTTTACTTGTGCAGGTTAAGTAATTACTGGACTGAAGCAAAAAGTTTCTAAGTCCATGTGTCGACACCCAGAGGGAAAGAGTCGACACTTAAGAAAGCTTGTGTCGACACCCAGACAAGCTGTGTCGACACTTGGAGTCATTGTGTCGACACCTGGGATGTAGAGTCGACACCAGACAGGAAGTGTCGACACTTGGAGCTGTGTCGACACTCAGTGAAGAAAAGTGCAGAGAAGCAGTGTCGACACAAGGAGCTGTGTCGACACCCAGTGAAGCTGTGTCTACACCAGAAAGTGTCGACACTTGGAGCTGTGTCGACACTCAGCAAAAGTCTGCAGAAACTAAGTTAAAGTGTCGACACCAAGAACAAAGTGTCGACACATAACAAGAAGAGTCAGCACTTGAAGAAAGTGTCGACACCAAGAACAAAGTGTCGACACTCAACAGAAGAGTCAACACATGAAGTAAGTGTCGACACCTAGAACAATGTGTCGACACTCAACTGAAGACTCTACACTTGAAGAAAGTGTCGACACATGGAGCTGTGTCGACACTTAGCAAAGAACAGCAAGATCGTCAAATTATTCTAAGTACAAGTGTCGACACTAAGGGAATGTATCGACACTTAGCTGAAGTCTCAACAGAAGAATCATGTGTCGACACAAGGAGCTGTGTCGACACTCAGCAAGTATCAACATAGAAGACTATGTGTCGACACCAAGAAGCAGTGTCGACACTTGACAGATTCAACACAAGAAGTTGTGTCGACACAAAGGAGATGTGTCGACACTTACAAGAATTCAGCTAAAGATAGAAGATCAAGTACTTGTGTCGACACTCAAGTTCAGTGTCTACACATGCAGAAGAATCTGTGTCGAGACAGAATATCTACAACACAAGGAGTTGTGTCGACACCTTGTAGACTTGTGTCGACACTTACACAATTGGTGTCGACACTTGGTCTATAAGTGTCGACACTTAAAGACAGAAAGTCTCGACACTTTCTGACAGTTAGAGATTTTCAAGAATTGACTGGATGACTTGACAGCTGCCGTTCCAGCCGGTCTACAGCACCTGTCAGAGATATCAGAAGTCAGTTATGGACCGGACCAGCCGGTTACCATGAAGAAGGTCTATAAATAGGCTCATACAGTTTACAGAAGCTGTGTGGTAGTTATTCAGATTATTGTTCAACAAGTTATTGAAGTGGTACACAGAGTATCAACACAAGAAGATCTTGCAGTCCAAGTGCAGATCTAAGAAGTTGGAGAGAGAGGGCTCCATCCAAGAAATCAGCCGTTGGAACTAGGCTGAGAAGAAGGGTTCAGATTTATTCTGAATTCTAAGTGGCAGAGGTCAAGGATCAACTGCAGAAGGATTCATTCTTATTCAGTTCTACTTTCAAGAAGCTTTGAAGAAAGCTAAGTCAGATTGGATCCAGCTGAGTTCTTCCAAGAACTCATCAAGAAACTCTCAACTCCCCTCTTTTGTTTCTGAGTTGTTGAGTTAACATTTGAAATTCATTTTTAACTTGTAGGATCCTTTGGATCTGAGTGAATTGTAAGCCTATAATTATAAAGGCTGAGGGTAGGGCTTGAGAGCCTGAGTGTAGGAGATTGAAATCTCTGAGTGTAGGCCTTGTTGGCTGAGTGTAGGCCTTTGTGGCTGAGTGTAGGCCTTGATTGGCTGAGTGTAGGCCTTTGTGGCTGAGTGTAGGCTTTGGGATAAAGCTGAGTTGTAGGGCTTTGGGCCTGAGGTGTAGGAACCAATTTGGGTTCTGAGACAGTGGAGAAGTTTGGCCGAATCTAGTACACTGCTAGATAGGCAAAGGGGGAAAGTGGATGTACCCATATCTTGGGGAACCACTATAAACCACTGTGTCTGCTGTGCTGTGTTGTGATTTGCTGTGTATGCTTTGTGTTTGCTGTGATAAAATAGTTAGAAATCTGTGATATTAACTGTTTGCTGCCATTAAAGTTTAAAAAGGATTAGGTCACCTATTCACCCCCCCCCCCCCCCCCCCCTCTAGGTGTTTAGGTACCATATCTTTCAGTGTTCTTTCTAAGGAAGAAGTCTGATAACTTTAAGTGTCTGACAGAGTTTCTCAAATGTGTACAGATTGAGTTCAATACTCACATTGCCTTGATCAGAAGTGATCATGGGATAGAGTTTGATTCTCTTCTTATGCAAGAGTTCTGTTAGAGTGAAGGGATCAGGCATACTTTCTCAGCTCCTAGAACTCCTCAACAAAATGGGGTAGCTGAAAGGAAAAATAGAACCCTTATTGAATCTGCCACTACATTGTTGTCAGATGCTCACCTTTCTTTATCCTTTTGGGCAGAGGCAGTGAACACCTCCAACTATGTGCTGAATAGAAGTTTCATACATAAACTAAAGGGAAAGACTCCCTATGAATTACTCAAAGGGAAGAAACCTAAAGTTGATTATTTTAGAGTCTTTGGTTGTATTTGCTACATTCATAACAATGACAAGAAATATTTAGCAAAATTTCAAGCTAAAGATGATGAAGGAGTGTTTCTGGGATACTCCATGATCAGCAAGGCTTATAGGGTTTATAATAAATCATATTTAAAAATTGAGGAATCTGTTCATATATCATTTGATGAATCTAACATGTCTTTCAAGGAGAAGATTTCTTCTATCATAGAACCCATGCAGGAACATTCTCTAGTTGAAGACTTGAACAAGTTACAGGTTACTCAAGAGGATGAAAGCAGTGAAGATGAAGGAAATGCTCAACATATTGAAGAACAACTTGAAGAGCCAGTTGTTGTACCACAAGAGAAAACAACAACACAGGTTGGTGAACAATCAACACCCCCGGTTGATTTAGTAACATCAAGAGACCATCCAATTTCCCAAATAATTGGAGAAATCTCAGCTGGTGTGCAAACCAGAAATCAGGTCAACCAAAACCTGTTGCACACCTGCTTCCTATCTCAAATTGAACCTCAGTCCATTCAAGATGCAGAGCAAGATCCACACTGGATCATTGCAATGCAAGAGGAGTTGCATCAATTTGAGAGAAAAAAAGTATGGGAACTAGTGCCAAAGCCTAAGGATCATTCCGTTGTTGGAACAAAATGGGTATTCAGAAACAAACTGGATGATCTAGGAGTAATCATAAGGAACAAGGCAAGGCTAGTTGCTCAGGGATACTCTCAAGAAGAAGGAATAGACTACGACCAGACTTTTGCACCTGTTGCAAGATTGGAAGCCATCAGAATATTTCTAGCTTATGCAGCACACAAAGGCTTCAAGGTATATCAGATGGATGTCAAAAGTGCATTTCTAAATGGAGACATCAAAGAGGAAGTTTATGTCAGACAACCTCCAGGTTTAATCTCTCCTACTTTTCTTGATTATGTTTTTAGATTGAATAAGGCATTATATGGTCTCAAGCAAGCTCCTAGAGTATGGTATGAGACCCTAGCATGCTTTATTTTGGAAAATAGTTTTATAAGTGGTATAGTAGACCAAACTCTTTTCATTAGAACCCATAAGTCCCATACCCTACTGGTACAAATTTATGCAGACGATATTATTTTTGGTTCTACTGACTCCAAATTGTGGAGAAGGTTTTCTAACCTGATGCATTCTAAATTTGAGATGAGTAGAATGGGTGAGCTATCCTTCTTCCTAGGATTGCAAGTCAAACAGCATGCTGAAGGCATCTTCATTTCTCAAACCAAGTATGCAAATGAATTGGTTAAGAAATTTGGTATGTCTGAAGTATCTTGTATGAAAACACCCATGCCTACTAATGTTATATTAGATGCTGACGAACATGGGAAACCTGTTGATCAGACAACATATAGAGCAATGATTGGCTCTTTACTGTACCTTACAGCTAGTAGACCGGATATAATGTTTGCTACATGTATATGTGCTAGGTTCCAAGTAAGCCCTAGAGAGTCCCACCTAACACTAGTAAAGAGGATTCTCAGGTATGTTAAAAGTTGTCCAAATCTAGGTCTCTGGTATCCAAAAGATTCAGCATTTGATTTAACTGGATTCTCTGATGCTGATTATGCTGGATGCAGAATTGACAGGAAAAGCACCAGTGGAACTTGTCAGTTCCTTGGTGACAGACTTATCTCTTGGTTTTGTAAGAAACAAACATTTGTGTCAACTTCAACTGCTGAAGCTGAATATATGGCTGCAGGCAGTTGTTGTTCACAAATCTTGTGGATTCAAAACCAACTCCTAGACTATGTCTACAATTTAGAGAAGTCTAAAATCTTTTGTGACAACACCAGTGCTATTTTTATAGCTCAAAATCCAGTCCTCCATAGTAGGACAAAACACATAGAGATTAGGCATCATTTCTTAAGGGATAATGTTGAAAAGAATAAAATTGAACTACAGTATATCCCAACTAATTTACAAAGGGGAGATATTTTCACCAAGCCATTGGATGAAAAGAAACACACCTTCTTCCTAAATCAGTTAGGAATGTTAGATGGAGGAAGTCTTAAATAATATCCAAGATTTTGAAAGCTTAAAAGAAGAGAAATGGATGCAATACTCTAAGAATCAGCTGAAGGCAATGAAAAAGAAGAGAAAATATGAGAAGGGTTCCTCCCAATTCCAACACTCTCATCCTCCTCCACCACCTCATCCTGATGCAGGTGCAGGTGGAAGCTCTGCTGCTCAACCCCCAGCCAGAAGTCAGGCTCCCTATCAGCCTCATGCTAGATCTTATAATAGGGGAAGCCAATCCAGGGGATCTCAATCCAGGAGAGGAGGATACAGCGGAAATCAAAGAGATATCCAAGTCTACTCCAAAGGTTACTCCAGGCAACTGTTTGGTTTCTCTGAGAGGATGACACAACACTTGTGCACGCAGCGGAAGAATAAAAACATCAAGAAAACCCAAAAGAGATGGGATCGGGCCATGGTAGTTGAATCAATAAGTTAACAAACAACTTGGCAAAAATTACCTCGGTGGCGTTGAGTCACAACTAAACGGAGATGCTCCAAGCTTCGTCTTCTTGCTGGTGGCGAGTTCTACGTGAAATGATGTCCACGTTTCTGCAGAAATCCACACGAGCGGGAGAACACCGATCTCTCCGTCGCACGGAAAATCGGGAAGGACAAAGACGACACCTTGCTTCTCCACGGACTGCTAGGTCCGCGCCAGGAAGAGCAACACCAGCGACGATCGCCGGAGAGGAGGAGGTCGACGGAGCGATAATGGCGGCGGAACCCTTCCGTCGGCGGGATTCGGGATCAGTGGAGCGAACGAACGGCGGAACACTTCCATCGGCTTCGATTCGATCAGCACGCACACATCATATTTCCCGAAAAACCCTAAGTGTCCTTTTATACCAAAGACATAAATAGACTTAGGAATATCACTATCCGCAGACCACCTAGAAAATTAGGGTTCCAGAATCGGTGAGTATCAGTCGGCGAGAATCGGCGAGAATCGGCGAGAATCACCTAGCAGAATCGACGAGAATCAGTCGGCGAGTGTCACCTAGGATCGGCGAGAATCAGAGTACAATACTCGACGATTCTCACCGAACGCGGGGTGGACCATACTCGTCGACCGTCGACCCGCGATCGATGATACTCGACGATTCTCGTCGATCGTCGACCCGCGGTCGATGATACTCGACGATTCTCGTCGATCGTCGACCCGCGGTCACGATACTCGACGATTCTCGTCGATCGTCGAACTTGGGTTGACGACACTCGTTGATCCGCGATCGATGACTCTTACCAATCCTTCAAGGCAACATTTGCCCAACCCGACGATCCTTTAAGGCAACACTTTGCCCATAACCCCATTCAGGTCGGTGATTGGTAACGTTTACCAACACAGTCAATCATCCAACTCCTCCACATCTCTTATGTGCGACCCTGCAGTCTCATATCGCGTTGGCAGTGAGATTACATGTTTGACCACTTCTAGATCATCATGGTAACTCCAACAGCAACACCCATATTCCAGGGGAGGACAAATTTCATCTGATACAACATCTGGTCCTTTTCCCTACAAATTAAAAGGAACTGTGTCTTTCAGGCCTCCTCAAGACAATCCCTCTAACAGATATGAGCCACATGTACCTTTTGAGGATCCTGAGAACAATCCAGCTGCTTAGACTGCAAGATTAAAAGAACTAGCTGCACTGCATCAGATCAAAAAGGCTAGAGAGCAAGGAATAGATTCATCCAACATTTCAACAATGTCTGAACAGAGATAGAAAGAGCTAGAAAGATATGCATCAAGCAAGTTCTTTGATTCTGACAGGTATATGGAATTACATCCTGAAGCTGTAGTTCCCAGGCCTAAAAAGCAAACATATTTAGGTGCAGCAGATGATACCAGATCAAACAAGGAAGCCCTCAATCCTAACAGAGAAATCAAACTTGTTAAGGGCAAGGAAAAGAAATAATAATGTAAGGTGACATTCTCTATGATTTCTGATTATTTGGATGTTATATATCTCTATGGTTCTGCAATGTCTAACTTGTTGTTTTTCTGTTTTGCTGCTTGTATGTTGTTATTAAATTTTTTCCAAAGTTTGTAAATAGTAATCCTAACCCAAATAGGGGGAGATTGTTGGAACACCCTATTACTAATTTGGGTCAGGATCACTATGTCTCTAGGAATCAATGCTTGACCTCCTGTATAGCTCAGAAGGTCAATTAAAATTGAGTCTAAGGGTTAGAAGTCTAGGTTTGGAAGCTGTCCTGAAGACCAAGATTTTCTGTTTGGAGACTAAGTCATATCGTCGAGCTCAGCACGACGATTTGTCGAACTCCGATCGACGATCGTCTAGCTCAACTTCGACAGATCGTCGAACTCCATTCTACGATCGCTGAGCTCAATTTCATCATATCGTCGAACTCAGTTCGACGATCGGTGAGCTCAGGTCGACGATTTTGACTCTGCTTTGGATCTTTATCTCTGAGCTCAGTTCGACGATCTTTGAGCTCAGATCGACGATATTTTGCTGCTGTATATTTCCAGATCGCTGAGCTCAGTTCGACGATAGCAGAGCTCAGTTCGACGTTTTCAGATAACTTCAAGGATGTTTCTAGATTCAAATTCAAATCAGTTAAGGAGTTATTCTACAATTAATTTAGAGATTTCCTAGCCGTTTTCATTCATTTCTGGACTAAGTTTCAAGGAATATTTCTATGGACTTTCCTCTTGAAGAGATTCTGCAATTAAGGATGTCATTAATGTTGGCCAACGGCTATTCTTCTCAGAGAATGTTATTTTATTCTGTACCAGAGAATAAAAGGGAGATTTTCTTTTTTTTGAATTACTAAGAGATACACAGACACATAGACAGACATCAATAATCTTCAACAAACTCTTTTGTCTCAAAGAATTCTCAAAAATACTCATCCAAGGAGATCAATCTTTTCAGAAATCTTAAGATCTCTTTAGTTTCAAAGTGTTCAAGGCCAACATATTTCAAGACTCCAGACATTCAACATTTCAGCTATTGCTGAAATCATCCATTGCTGGAGTTCAATCTTTGAAGGCCTATCACCCTCAGCAAAGCTTTTCTTCCTGAAGTTCTCAAGGATTCAGGGGGAGCTTTGACATCAACAATCCACATAGTCTTCTCAGTTGTTTGAGAAAGAGAAGACTTCCATCACTCTCTCTCCCCTCTCTGTAAAGGGTTTCTCAAGCTCCCTTCAAAAGTTTGAACTTGGTTTTTGAGCACCTTGTCAAAAGCTCATTGGTGGCAAGACACCTGATCAAAAAATCTGATTTGGTTTTTGAGCACCTTATCAAAAGCTCATTGGTGCCCAGGACACCTGATCAACTCATCCTGCAGTGGATTCCTACCTAGGGTGGTAGAAGAGTGGATGTACCCAAGTTTAGGGGAACCACTATATTTCCTTGTGTCTTCTGGTTTTGCTTGTTTCGATTTTTATTTCTGGCCTTGATTATTCTGTGATTACCTTTTGATTAGTATAGTTCTGTGATTAGATTTATTACTGCTTCTCTGCTCACTCTTATTACAACAATTGTTGTAAAAAGTTTCAAAGCACCATATATTCTATTCACCTCCCTCTAGAGTATATCAGATCTAGCTGCACTTTCACATCATGTCCTTGAGAAGGCTCATGTACTCAGCGAACGACCTATTCCCTTGTTTAAGGGTAGCTAAATCATCAAACATATGAGTCTGATGATACGCAGGGATGTACTGGTCAGTCAACATGGACCTTCATGCCTCCCCAATCAATGGGTGGAATGTCGTTCAGGGCTCCAAGGCATCGTTCCTCATTCAACCAGAATATCTTAGCTTTACGTAACAGTTTCATCCTCGCCACTCGCACCTTATCAGCTTATGCCACTCGAAATAGCACTCTATCACCATTACTCAGTCTAAGTAGACTTGGGGTTCACTCAATCCATCGTACGATGGGGGTTTGACTCAGACCGCCCAAGTAATATCAAAATCAAAAGGTTCCTAGTTATTGTGAAATAGTGCACATAGTTCATAATATTAATTATTATTATTATTTGCTTCCTCACGTTCGTTGGCGGCTTGATTATGGGGTGCCGCGAGATTTTATCTCAGTTCATGAAGCATCTCCCTAATTACAGTCAACTGATTAGTGAACTCCTGGCGGAGTTCATCAGTCGTTGTGGGACCGTGTCTCGTATCTCGTTCGTCTGTCATATGGGATGAAGACTGGGAATACTCCGTACCTAATCTAGTGCACATGTAATGAATAATGTTTCTGACACAATAAAATTTATGAAAGATAGATTTGTTCCCGCTTAATAACTAGGGTATTTAAAATATTTTTTTGATTTTCTTGATGAAAATAATAAGGAGATATTTTAAAATTTTGATTTTTTTTGCAGAAAAATAAAGGTTTTAGGCCGCTATTTGCAGACCAGAATTTTTTTTGTTATTTTGACAACGAAACTGTCGATGTCCTAAGAAAAGGGGGAGGGTGACAATTAGTAAATTGACACAAACCTTCCTATGATATCAAATTGATGTAGGCCACACGATTGACACCGAAAAATTACGGTCAAACAAGAATTTCTCTTCTACGTCCCAATTCTACGTTTGCACAAAACTTTCAGCGCAACACACACATTATTCAATTTTATCAATCAAACGCTAACGTATGGGTAGCCACACTATTTGAGATCGAATATACGCTATAGTCCAATATTCTCTCATACTAAAAGGACCCACCCGGTCCGATCGAGCAAATGTTGTACCAAAAGAGATCCACCAAAATTTACGATTCCAAAAAATGTAGATCTCTCCAAACAAAAAAGTAAACGAGTTTCTACAATCCTCTCGAACTTAGATAAAATTAAGATAAACAACAAACTGATCGGAGAAAACCACGATAAATCCAATGCTATCAAGAGATCACGCTAAAGTAATTCCACCACAAAAAATCTAGAGGGAAACACACAAAAAGGTAGATTTTTCATTACCCCCATCGGAATAGATGATTCTGATTTAATAAATTGGTTCGCTTTTCAACGGTTCCGTCGGAGTCACGCCGAATGGAGAGAAACTCATCCATCTTCTTTGCTTCACACCGGAATTGATTTCACAAGATGGGATCTTTGCTCCGTGGCCGAAATCTTCGAGGACAAGGCCAGCCGAATTTCCAACTTGGAAGAAGAGGGGCGGTGGCTTGGAGTTGGTCGAAACCCTAAGGGGGCTTGAGGAGGCCAGCAGCTTTGGAGAAAGAGGGGAGAGAGGATGGTGGCCGACTTCTTTAAAGGGGAAAGAAGGGGGTCGGGAGCTAGAGAGAGGGGAGAGAGGTGGGTGGCCGAATTCTCAAAGGGGGAAAAGGGGGGTCGATGGCTAGTGAGAGGGGAGAGAGCAAGGGGAAAATCTCAATTTAGATTTTAGGTTTTCAATTTCATTCAACTTAATAAAATCTTCAACATCAAGGCCTTATCTAGGCTTACAACACAACCGGCTACATGCAACCCAAAATAAATTAAAACACATACATAAATTTAAACACAACATGAAAATAAAAGTGCACACAAAAATAACAAAGGAATTCAAAGAAATATTAATTAGTCGTCTTGCACCGATGGCAGAGATTGTTGTGTCGCTCCACAAGTTCACCATGCCGTCGCAAGTCTTTGATTGGAGAGAGCAATCGATCTTCCGTAAGCATGCTGGCATCATCTTCAACATGTTGGAGGTCGTCATCTCCTCAACAATATCCCCCTATTTGAAGAAGTCAAAACACCACTTGAAAAACCTTTGTCAATGATATACATTAACATACGCAGCAACAATATACACCAACTCTTAACACAAGATAGTTAAGAGTTACCACTCTCCCATTTTTCTGCTAGTATAGTGTGTAACACCCCCTATCTGTCGCATAGCATATAGCAGTAGGTCCGGCCGGGGACCGACGTCGTATACTACAGACAGACCGGGTGGTTACTCATGGAAACCATCCAACCAATCATAACGTCCTACAGAGAGCATTCTAGCGGAAGCAGTTTAAAAAAGTTGCAAATAAGAACCCAACACTAAAGCATGAATGTCCACTAATACCAAATAGGAATGATACAAAATACACCAGTACAAGCCTTAAGGCCTTACAAAATTTGTTCACTTCATATTACATGTTTTACAAACCACGGCACGCAGGCCGGTCATACATGAATAAAGCAGTAAACACTCCAAACAGGCCTTCGAGGGCCGGCTTCGCAAAAAGGGCTTTAGCTCGCTATTGACCGCTTGGTCCAGCAGCACCTGCAAGCAACAAAACACCGCACGGTGGCAAAACAAGGCAACGGTCAGCAATGCTGACCAAATTATAACGATCCCGCCCCCAACTCGGGGCGGCGATGCTCCTTCCCTGCATTTCATTAGCATAAGCGAGTAATATATATATAACCATTTCATCACAGACGTTGGCTCGCACGGCCACACGCCCCGTGCTCTCAGGGCACATTCTCGGTGAACCGGTCGATGTCACGTCAATTTAAGCCATAGACATTCCGGACTCACCACCGCCACTTTGACGGCCAAACCTATGAGCATTTTGTCTTCCCGGCATGGGTCACGACAGTTTAAGCCATAGACCGCCAAAGACTCTCATCTATGCCAACGGCAAGTGCCATGTAACTTTAGGTCTCTTTAGCCCGAACGACATAGAAGTGGGTACGGTTCCATCTAACCTGTGCTCACATCGCAACGATAATTTAAGCCATTTGTGCGGGTCAAACTTCTCCCGAGTCCCATTTCCATCACGATTCACATAAAGTTGGCAAGATCACGTATCGGCCCAGTTTTCCGGGTGTACCTTTGGGTTAATCCCCAAGGCTCCCTATTGCAATCTACCGTGTAGAAAACCCGAAAAACAACCAATAGCACGGAGTCTTCTCCGACATTTATGCAATGCAACATCACCGATCCAGACCAACATGTCCGGGTAGGCTTCACACATCATGCCTATGTCCGTACTCGCTTACGGACTTTAAACAACGGGGACTTCACATATCTACCCGAAGGAACGCCTCCAACTCTCCGCAAACTCGCGAGAGCGGGCTTCCTATACAAAGAAGGAGAGCTACTCATGCTCAAGAAGAGAATCGTTACCCTAGCGTTCCTCTTTGGCGCCATGGAAAAGTAAGCAGATGAAAAGCACCGCACTAGCTTTGCCTCCGTGGATCCAGAGTCGGCTCGCGATTTGGAGCTTCGAAGCTCCTCCAATGGTCGGATCTAACTCCTTCTTCCTTCCTTGGCTCTCCTCTCTCTCTAAGCTTTTAGAAAGATAATAACTTATGAAAAGTGAGGGTTTCTAAGTCCAATCCCGGGTATATCCCTTCAGGAACAACCCCCAGCCGTTGGATCATCAATTAAAGAAATGAACGGCTTTGATTCGGGACTGAAATGCCCAATCTGGACCGAACACGACCTGGCACACGCCCGTGTCCAGGGCTGTGTGCCTCATTCTCCGTCAAAATCGACGTGCCTGGAACAACACACTGGCATCGAACACGCCCGTGTTCGATCTGACACGCCCGTGTTCCACCTGACACGGTCGTGTGGCCGAATGTGTACCACCATCGTTTTTCCCCGAAAACAACCCGAGCACTGCACGGGTTCTAGGACACGCCCGTGTCCTTGCCCGTGTCACCTCAACACGCCTGGGATCCAGGCCGTGTACACGGTCTCGACACTCGACACTTCGTCGAGCGAAGATCGTCGACTTGATGACACGGCCTTGGACACGCCCGTGTCCTAGGCCGTGTGCCTTGTCTCGACACAATGTCGAGATCAAAGTGTCGACTTCCCGGGATGAGTGTCGACACGGGTCGACACGCCTTGCGACACACCTGTGTCGCAGGTCGTGTGCTATGTCTCGACACCTCGTCGAACGCAGAGTGTCGACTTCGCGGGCTAAGTGTCAACACGGGTCGACACGCCCGTGTCGTAGGCCGTGTACCCAGTCTCGACACAATGTCGAGACCAAAATGTCGACTTCCCGGCTGAGTGTCGACACAAGCTTGACACGCCCTGGGACACGCCCGTGTCCCAGGCCGTGTGCCTGCATCCAGAACCCAAAACTGGCCCAAAACGTCCCCCGTCGCTCTTTTGAGTTTCGGGGCGTTACAACTCTCCCCCTCTTAAAAGAATTTCGTCCACGAAATTATATAAAGGAAAGACATGTACAAAATCAAAATTTATACCTGAGCGGAACAACTTCGGATACTCGTCAAGCATAGTCTGCTCTCGCTCTGAAGAGAGCTCCTCACGACCGCAATTGTCCCACCGGACCTTGACCATCCTGATCTCTTTATTGCGTAGCCGCTTGACCTCCGAGTCCTCAATCCGCACGGGCTTGACTTTTGTCGTTAGCCCACTATCCACCGGCACTTGATCAAACCGCGATCACTTGCGTAGGCTCTTGCACCGCCTTCCGAAGCACTGAAATATGGAATACATCATGTAAACCACTAAGCTCCACTGAAAGCTTCAACTGATAGGCCGCTTCACCGACTCGCTCCAGAACCTCAAACGGCCCAAGGTACCTCGGGCTTAGCTTTTTCAATCGCCGCACCCGCGAGACACCCTTGAACGGCTTGATCTTTAAGTACACATAGTCGCCCACAGCGAACTCCACGTTCCTGTGCTTGGCATTATAGTACTTCGCTTGCCGGTCCTGAGCGATAAGCAACCTCTCCCGAATGGTTCTCACCAAAGAAGTAGCATCCTCCACTTCCAATCGCTTATACAACTTTGACTCACCCGTTTCTAACCAAGACAACGGCGTGCGACATTTTCTACCATATAGGGCCTCGAATGGCGCCATCTGAATACTCACTTGGTAGCTATTGTTGTATGCGAACTCCACCAAATAAAGGTGGTCTTCCCATTGCTTTCCAAAATCCAAGACACACTTGCGAAGCATGTCTTCCATGGTTCTATTGACCCTCTTGGTCTGCCCATCCGTTTGCGGATGGAAGGCTGTGCTAAATTTCAACTTTGTTCCCAACATTTGCTGCACTAGCCTCCAATCATTGGACGTGAACTTCCCATCTCGGTCACTCACGATGCTGCGGGGAACACCATGAAGCCGCACTATGTTATCCACATAAAGCTTTGCCAACTTCTCCACCAGATCATCCTTCCTATGCGGAATGAAATGTGACACCTTCGTTAACCGATCCATGACGACCCAAATAACGTCGTTCCCCTTTTGCGACATTGGAAAACCGTGCACAAAGTCCATAGAGATGTCGTCAAATTTCCACTCCGGAATAGGCAAGGACTTAAGAAATCCTCCCGGCTTTTGGCACTCCGCCTTCACCAAGGCGCAAGTTTGGCACTTCGCTACGTAGAGCGCCACATCCTTTTTCAAACCCGGCCACCAAAACAGTTTCTTCACATCACGGTACATCTTCGTGCTCCCCGGGTGAATCGAGTACTTGGTATGGTGTGCCTCGTACAACAACTCCACCAGCAAATTACCCACACTTGGGACGCACAGACGACCGTCCTTCCAAAGTAATCCGTCCTCCATGACGAATTGGGAATTTGACCCATCCAGAGCCTCCACCATGAACTGCTTCATATGAGCATCCATATCCAAAGCCTGCCGAATACGATCAGCCAGGTCATATTGGACTTCAGTCCAATATAGAACTGCTTCAGCACATGATTTCTTATCCACACAAACAATCTCCAACGCCTCCAACTCCCGCACCAACCGCTCATCATGCACCGATAGCCCATAGGCTTAAGCTGGGGCTCGGCGATTCAACGCGTCCGCAACCGCATTCCCTTTACCAGGCACGTAGTGGATCTTGAATGTATAGTCCCGCAGGAACTCCATCCATCTACGCTGCCACATATTCAGATCCTTCTGATCAATAAGATACTTCAGGCTCTTGTGATCGGTGTAGATATCAATCTTCACACCGTACAAATAGTGTCTCCACAGCTTCACGGCAAAAATCACGGCCGCTAACTCCAAGTCATGGACCGGATAGTTCCTTTCATGCACTTTTAGTTGTCTCGAGTCATAAGCTATTACACTTCCGTGTTGCAGTAGCACGCAACCCAAACCGCTTCCCTAAGCATCACTATAAATCTCATAGCCTTCGGTCCCACATGGCGAACTCAGCACAGGCGTCGTGGTCAACCGACACTTCAACTCCTCAAAAGCTCGCGCGCACTCCGGCGTCCAAACGAACTTATGCTCCTTCCTCGTCAAAGTAGTGAGAGGTAACGCTATCCGCGAGAAGTTCTCTACGAAGCGCCTATAATAGCCGGCAAGCCCCAAAAAGCTCCAGACTTCCGCTACCGTAGCAAGCTCAGGCCACTCCCGTATCGCAACAATCTTCGCCGGATCCACAGCAATACCCTCTCCACTCACTATATGCCCGAGGAACGCCACTGAGGATAGCCAAAACTCGCACTTCGAGAACTTGACATACAACTGATTTCTCCTTAGCATCTCCAAAACCAAATGAAGATGCTTGAAGTGATCTTCCTCACTTTGCGAGTACACCAAAATATCATCGATGAAGACGATCACGAAATGGTCCAAGTACTCCCTGAAATTCCTGTTCATCAAATCCATGAACACTGACGGCGCATTAGTCAGCCCAAACGGCATGACCATAAACTCATAATGCACGTATCTCGTACTAAACGCTGTCTTCGGGATATCACTCTCCCTTATTCGCAGCTGATAGTACCCAGCCTTGAGATCTAACTTCGAGTACACAGTCGACCCGACTAACTGATCAAAAAGATCATCAATCCGGGGGATCGGGTACTTGTTCTTCTCCGTCAACTTGTTGAGCTCCTGATAATCAATACATAGCCTCAAGCTTCCATCCTTCTTCTTAACAAAGAGGACCGGTGCGCTCCAAGGCGAAGAACTCGGGCGCACATACCCTTGCTCCAACAGTTCTTGCAGTTGAACTTTCAGCTCTGTCATTTCCTTAGGCGCTAGCCGATAAGGAGATCGTGACATAGGCTTTGCACCTGGCACTAGCTCAATCATAAAATCTATCTCCCGTTGAGGCGGGGCTCCAGGAAGATCTGCGGGGAACACATCAGGGTATTCCGATACCACTGAAATACAATCCAATGCGGGCTTCGGCTTTGCAACCTCCACTAGTGTAAAGAACAGTTCTGCACCGGCACGAACCGCCTTTACCACCTGAAGAGCAGACATCAACGTCTTGCTCGACCCCTTTAAGCCCGTAAAAGTCGTTTCACGACTTGCTCCCAGCTTGACTTCCTTGCGACCACAATCTATATGGGCCTGCTGCTCCGAGAGCCAGTCCATACCAAATATGACGTCAAACTCCACCAACAGAAGTAAAGACGCCTGCAGATCGAACTCCTGATTCCCAATACGAATCTTAACATCGCAGATCCTATCCGCTCGCATCGAACACCCATTGGGCAACAACACATCCAACTTATCCTTCGCCATCAAAGAAGGGACTCTGATGCGTGATATAAATCCTTCGGACAAGAAGGAGTGTGAAGCTCCCGTATCGAAGAGTGCTCGTGCTGGATTTTCACAAATCAATACAAATCCTAAACAAGCAGTGGTAAGGTAACATGTGCATAACAAGTATTTAAAGAAATTTACTTGCTATAAATTAAACCGTACCTGTCACCATATCAGCCTGTTTGATGGCCTCCTGTTGGCCAAGATTATAAACCTTTGGCTGGGCCGGAGCATAGTGGGATGCGGTCGACTCCACCGCCTTGCCCTTCTCTTCATAGGTAGCTCCTCGGCCTTCTCTCGGACTTAGGACATCCGCTCCAACAGTCACAGGTAAAGTGCCTCGTCTTTCCACAAGTAAAACACACACCCGGGGTCCGACTCGTAGTCGCCCCAGAAGCACCAGAAGGAGCTGGACCCGAAGTCCTATGCTTCTTGAAAGACCTCCGATAGCCGGACTTTGAAGTAGTCGACACTTTGAATTCAGGCTTCTTGTCACCCAAGATTTTCTTTGCTTGGATATTCTTCATGTCCTTATCCAAGGACCGGGCAGTGTTGACCAAGGTTAAGAAACCCTACGTCATCGGCCCCGAGAGTAGTAATCTCAACTCATCTCTCAAGCCTTCGTAGAATCGATTCGTTTTGCGCTCCTCATCTGCGATGGTGGAGCTAATATAACGACTCAAACGAGTAAACTCATGGAGATATTCATCCACGCTCTTCTCACCCTGAACCAACTTCAGAAATTTGTTCTCCATCGAAATCCTCTGAGTAGAAGGGAGGTATCTTGCTAAGAACAATCCCGAGAACTCTTCCATCGGGACGTCTGTAAGTTGTCTACCTCTCAAATGATGCAGCTCCAAGCCTTCCCACCATAATCTCGCTTCACCATCCAAAAGGAACGTAGCAATGGTGGTCATTTGCCACTCCTCCGTCTCCGTTGCTGTCATGACTCTCTTCACCCTGGAGAGCCAGTCTTCAGCTTGAGATGGGGTTCCCAACCCCGAGAATACAGGAGGATTAAAACTCATAACATGCTTAAGATGTCTCTCGGTTGCCCTCCTTGGCACCACTGGTTCCACAACCACTTGCTCCACTCTCCTCGGCTCAGCCTCTTGCAGCGGTACCTGCTCCATCGCAGGAGCGGGCTGCTGCGTTTGCCTTCCAGGCTGCCATTTATCACGGCCAACACTGCTTCAGCCACCAATCGTATGTTCTCAGCCGATAGAGGTGTTGTAGGAGCAACATCTGGTGCACTGCTAGCCTCAGAAACTCGGCATTCTGATGGCCCAACACCACTTCGGGTCACCTATAGTGATACAAAACACCGTTAAGCGACCAAATAAAATTGCAAACAGCAATTATAGGAACACGCCGGTTCCTCAAACATGTGTATTTTCATTCCTAAGTGGACATTCATGGGTTCTTTTACTGTTATAACGATGACGCACACAATGTGCTCACCGCCCATTAAAAAGAATTTGCCCACGAATTCATATTAAGCCCGACCAAAACCAGTAGTCTGATACCAAATTGGAATGATACAAAATACACCAGTACAAGCCTTAAGGCCTTACAAAATTCGTTCACTTCATATTACATGTTTTACAAACCACGGCACGCAGGCCAGTCATACATGAATAAAGCAGTAAACACTCCAAACAGGCCTTCGAGGGCCGGCTTCGCAAAAAGGGCTTTAGCCCGCTATTGACCGCTTGGTCCAGCAGCACCTGCAAGCAACAAACCACCGCACGGTGGCAAAACAAGGCAACGGTCAGCAATGCTGAACAAATTATAACGATCCCGCCCCCAACTCGGGGCGGCGATGCTCCTTCCCTGCATTTCATTAGCATAAGCGAGCAATATATATATATATAACCATTTCATCACAGACATTGGCTCGCACGGCCACACGCCCCGTGCTCTCAGGGCACATTCTCAGTGAACCGGTCGATGTCACGTCAATTTAAGCCATAGACATTCCGGACTCACCACCGCCACTTTGACGGCCAAACCTATGAGCATTTTGTCTTCCCGGCATGGGTCACGGCAGTTTAAGCCATAGACCGCCGAAGACTCTCATCTATGCCAACGGCAAGTGCCACATAACTTTAGGTCTCTTTAGCACGAACGACATAGAAGTGGGTACGGTTCCATCTAACCCGTGCTCACGTCGCAATGACAATTTAAGTCATTTGCGCGAGTCAAACTTCTCCCGAGTCCCATTTCCATCATGATTCACATAACCCGGTTATGTTCAAGTTGGCTCTCAGGCCACCAAGTTGGCAAGATCACGTATCCGCCCAGTTTTCCGGGTGCACCTTTGGGTTAATCCCCAAGGCTCCCTGTTGCAATCTACCATGTAGAAAACCCGAAAAACAACCAATAGCACGGAGTCTTCTCCGGCATTTATGCAATGCAACATCACCGATCCAGACCAACATGTCCGGGTAGGCTTCACATATCATGCCTATGTCCGTACTCGCTTACGGACTCTAAACAATGGGGACTTCACATATCTACCCGAAGGAACGCCTCCAACTCTCCGCAAACTCGCGAGAGCGGGCTTCCTATGCAAAGAAGGAGAGCTACTCATGCTCAAGAAGAGAATCGTTACCCTAGTGTTCCTCTTTGGCGCCATGGAAAAGTAAGCGGATGAAAAGCACCGCACTAGCTTTGCCTCCGTGGATCCGGAGTCGGCTCGCGATTTGGAGCTTCGAAGCTCCTCCAATGGCCGGATCTAGCTCCTTCCTTCCTTGGCTCTCCTCTCTCTAAGCTTTTAGAAAGATAATAACTTATGAAAAGTGAGGGTTTCTAAGTCCAATCCCGGGTATATCCCTTCAGGAACAACCCCCAGCCGTTGGATCATCAATTAAAGAAATGAACGGCTTTGATTCGGTACTGAAATGCCCAATCTGGACCGAACACGACCTGGCACACGCCCGTGTCCAGGGCTGTGTGCATCATTAGCCGTCAAAATCGATGCGCCTGGAACAACACACGGGCATCAAACACGCCCGTGTTCGATCTGACACGCCTGTGTTCCACCTGACACGGCCGTATGGACGACCGTGTACCACCATCGTTTTTCCCCGAAAACAACCCGAGCACTGCACGGGTTCTAGGACACGCCCGTGTCCTTACCCGTGTCACCTCAACATGCCTGGGCTCCAGGCCGTGTACACGGTCTCGACACTCGACACTTCGTCGAGCAAAGATCGTCGACCTGATGACACGGCCTTGGACACGCCCGTGTCCTAGGCCGTGTGCCTTGTCTCGACACAATGTCGAGATCAAAGTGTCGACTTCCCAGGACGAGTGTCGACACGGGTCGACACGCCTTGTGACACGCCTGTGTCGCATGCCGTGTGCCATGTCTCGACACCTCGTCGAACGCAGAGTGTCGAATTCGCGGGCTAAGTGTCGACACGGGTCGACACGCCCTGCTACACGCCCGTGTCGCAGGCCGTGTGCCCAGTCTCGACACAATGTCGAGACCAAAATGTCGACTTCCCGGCTGAGTGTCGACACAAGCTTGACATGCCCTGGGACACGCCCGTGTCCCAGGCCGTGTGTCTGCAGCCAGAACCCAAAACTGGCCCAAAACGTCCCCCGTCGCTCTTTTGAGTTTCGGAGCGTTACATAGTGAGCATACTTACTCCACCTGCTTTGCTGCATGGTTCACCTTTTCCCTTTATATGGGAACTCCACCTGCATACCATTTGAATAGCTCCTTGGTAGCTCCCCCTGCTGCTCCCTCTGCTTGTTGCTTCTTCTCCCCTTATTGACTTCTATAAAATAGTTAGAGAGAAGCTCGCTATCTCTGATTATCTTCGTCCCTTTTTTTGTTACAGATAACCAACTAATGTTGGACTTGCTCCCCCGTCACCAAGAGCAACTTCTATCAACCTTTTTGATATTCATTATACTCCATCCTGCAAGATGAAGTATTTCCTACAACAAAACAATATGAAGAGCAACTGAAGCTATATCAAGTTCAACATTCTCAACTCAAACTTGAAGATGTTAAGCTTTGCTTCATCTTGTGGATTTGTGAAAATGTCAGCCACTTGCTTGTCTATTGGAATGAATTGAAGACTAATATCCTCACATTCCACATGCTATCTTATAAAGTGATATCTAATCTCTATGTGCTTAGTGCTGCTATGTGAGACAGGATTCCTAGATATAGAGATTGTACTAATAGAATCAAAAAAAAATAAAGAGCTTTACTTAGCTGAATGTTATAATCCTGAAGTTGATGTTGTATCCACATCAATTGTGCAAAACAGCTCCCTGCAGCTATGTATTCAGACTCTGCAGTAGAAATAAAAAACACTTGTTTGCTTCATGCTGCTCCATGACACTAGCCTTTTTCCTATAAACTGACAGGAGTCTGATGTGCTTTTCCTATCTTCTCTACAACCTACAAAGTCTTCATTTGAAAGCCTATTAGTTCAAAATCCCTATTTTTAGGGTACCAAAGGCCAAGATCTGGTGTGCCCTTTAGATATCTCAAAATTCTCTTAGCATCAGAGTAATGAGATTCTTTAGGGCATGCCTGATATCTAGCACAGACACATGTAACATACATAATGTCTAGCCTACTAGTTGTTAAGTATAGAAGGGAGCCAATTATCCCTCTATACAAAGTTTGATCAACAGGTTTCCCTGCCTCATCCTTATCTAAAGCATGTTTGACCCCATGGGACTTTTCATGGTAGAGGCATTCTCCATCCCAAATTTCTTAATCAATTCCCCGGTAAACTTAGATTGAGATATTGATAATCCATTGTCAGTCTGTCTTACTTGTAAACCTAAGAAGAACTTAAGTTCACGCATACTGCTCATTTCGAACTTCCCTTGCATAAGTTTGGCAAACTTTCTGTAAAGGTTGTCATCAGTAGATCTAAATATTATGTGATCAACATACATCTAGACAAGGATGATCTTGCCTTTGGATTCCCTTAGAAATAGGGTATTGTCTATCTTCCCCCTTGAGAATTTGTTCTCAATGAGGAAGCCAGACATGGTTTCATACCATGCTCTAAGAGCTTGTTTCAACATATATAAAGCTTTCCTAAGTGTATAAACAAAATTTGATTTGTTAAGAACAACAAAACCTAGAGGTTGTTCAACATAGACTTCTTTCTTCAAGTCTCCATTCAGGAATGCTGATTTCACATCTATCTGGTATACTCTGAAACCTTGGTATACAACATATACAATTAACAATCTGATGGCTTCTAGTCTTGTTATAGTGGCAAAGGTTTGATCAAAGTCAATACCTTTTTCTTATCTGTACCTTTGAGCTACCATTCTAGCTTTATTCTTGGTTATAATGACATATTCATCAAGTTTATTCATATAGATTCACTTGGTTCCAATGATATTATGTCCTTATGTTCTGGGAATCAACTTCCAGACCTTACAACTCTTAAACTGGTTCAGTTCTTCTTACATAGCTACAATCCAAAACTGATCCTTGTTTGCCTCTTCAAACTTTTTGGGCTCTACTTGTGACAAGAAACTGGAGTACATTGCTATGTTGAGACATCTGCTCCTTGTCACTACACCTTGACTTGCATCACCAATAATCTGGTGTCCTGGATGATCCTTCAAATGCCAAACTGCTGGAGGCAGTATTCCTTCAGCATTCTGTGCTCCAATGTCTCCATCATATTGAAAATCATCCACTTCATGTGTGCCTTTTGCTTCCTCTAGAATCCACACACTTTCATCTTTGTCTTGGACTATAGGTTTAGCTTCCTTAACATTCAGCTTGTCTATGATCACTTTTGTGTATACAAGAATAGAAAAGGAGCTTGACAGCTCATTGTTAATCATGTTCGATTCATCAAATACTACATTTACTGACTCCTCTACAACTTGACTTGTCAAGACATAGATCATATAGTCCTTACTATGATTATTGTACCCAAAAAAGATCCCTTCATAGGACGTGGTAGCAAACTTAGTTATATAGGATTTCTCATTGTTAAGCACATAACATTTGCTCCCAAATAATTTGAGATATGCAAGGTTTGGTTTTCTGCCCTTCAATATCTCATAAGGAGTCTTTTTATGGATGTTTATGATAGAAGCCCTGTTGAGGACATGACAAGTAGTGTTTACTTCCTTAGTCCTGAAATATTCTGGGAGAGATGTGTCATTCAGCAAAGTCATTCCAGCTTCTATGAGAGTCCTATTCTTCCTCTCAGCAATCCCATTTTGTTGGGGTGTTCTTGGAGAGGAATCTCTTGCTGAATCTCAAGTTCTTCACAAAACTTTATCATGCATTCAGATTGAAACTCAGTTCCACGATCACTTCTAATTTCGAGCATAGAACTGTCCAATTTATTCTATATTTGTTTGATGTGGAAACCACCCGTCACTACACATCTTCCCAAAACCCCGAGGTGATGGTAAGGGGGGACGGGGATACATGAACACAAAGGATCGCCTGCTGTAGGCGATGTGGGACTAACCCCAACCACAGGACCGCGGGGATATTCCGCCACACAAGGGGGCCTACCGGGGTCAATACCCAGACCTGGAATACGATGGGGAAAGCCCAAACATGCGGTCCCACACACACGTGTCCTGCTGGCTAATATAATCTCAACACACCCCCGCAGTAGGACAACCTGCCTCTGATACCATGTGGAAACCACCCGTCACCACACATCTTCCCAAAACCCTGAGGTGAAGGTAAGGGGGGACGGGGGTATATGAACACAAAGGATCGCCTGCTGCAGGCGATGTGGGACTAACCCCAACCACAGGACCGCGGGGATATTCCGCCACACAAGGGGGCCCACCGGGGTCAACACCCAGACCTGGAACGCGATGGGGAAAGCCCAAACATGCGGTCCCACACACACGTGTCCTGCTGGCTAATATAATCTCAACATTTGACAAATGTGTTGAAGTCATCAGAGGTTTCAGACCTTTTCCTTAAAAATAAAATCCAAGTAAATCTGGAATAGTCATCAACAACCACGAAGGTACAGACTTTCCTACTCAGACTATGAACTAACATAGGACCAAACAAGTCCATATACAGGAGGTATAAATACCTCATAGAGTCTTTGGTAGCAATGCTTTCGAAATAAGCTTTAGACTGCTTGACTTTTTGGCATGCGGAGCAAATGCTCTCCTTAGTGCAATTTATGTTAGGACCATTCCTAACTAGCTCTTTACTGAAGAGCTGAACTTTGGTATTATAGTTCAAATGAGCTAGCATCTTGTGCCATTTAACATAGAGTGAGGCTTTCTCATTTGCAACTACGCATATGGGAGAGTCTGAATTTACACAAAGAAAATTTAAACAGTACACATTCCCACTCCTAGTGTCTGTCAAGATGACCTCTTGGTCACTTGACTTTTTTATGTGGCACTCATTCTTGTGGAATGAAATATCATAGTTAAGATCACAAAATTGGCTTATGCATATAAGGTTGTGTTGCAACCCTTCCACAAGCTACTTTTGTGAAAGTGACTAAGCCATTTGAGATCTTACCATAACATCTGGTAATCCCTTTTTCTGATCCACCAAATAACACCTTTGGTCCATCCTTCACTGGAATGAACTCCCTCAAATTGCTCTTTGTTCTAGCCATGTGCCTGGAACAACCACTGTCCAAGTACCATATAGGGGTATGGAAACTTGGACTAACCTACAAAATATATTTATTTTACCTTTGGACCACAATATTTATTTGGTCCTTGGTGCATGTTAGTCTCAAAAAGAACATGTCTACCAATAATTTTTCTGACTGGTAGACTTACTTTAGCTCTAGACATACTAGAATTATGCCAACAATCAATGGAAAATGCCCTATCGTTCCACAACAACAGCGCTCATGAAGGTTATGTCTTCTTTTTTGAGCTGGTCTAGTAACTGTGTTAACAACAACAACCTTTTCAGAAGGAACAATAGTGATCCTCTTTAGATTTCTTTCAGCAATTATCTGGCTGGGGGAAAGTCTTTCAGCAACATTATTTAGCTATTTCTGTATGCCATCAGCAACAATTTTCTCTATAGAAATCATGCTCCTGATAGCATCAAAAATACCAGGATCAGGCTTGCTATAAGACTGACCTTTAGTCTGAAACATTGCTGATTGAGTCTAATGTTTGCTCACAGCTCCATTCTTAAGAGTGAGGGCTGGAACACCAAAGACAAATGGTCCAGGATGGGCCATTTGTATTTCATCATGAGAAGCCTTGAAGGCACTCATTGCCATTCTTTTTCTCCTTACATTGGAAGAAACATTAGTATACTTCTAGGAAGAATTCCCATTCTTCAAGTGAAAATATATGAAGTGTTGGTCATACATGTTAGTAGGGAGTATTACCCTTTTAAAGATAATGGGTGGCTTAGCTGGAGCTTTTCTCTTTCCTTTGAAAGGGACAGCTCTAGTGTTTCACTTTAATCCAACTCCTCTCTTATTTCTCTGAGATGTGAGAGTCAATAATGGACAATACTGAATTGGGCTTAGAAAAACTTGCCACAATTCTCTTCTCCCCCTAGAGCTTTTCTTCTAGATCCTTAATATGGACATTCTTATGCTTTATGGTGCCAATCTATATAATAGTACGAGTCTTGAACTGACTGACTCACCTAATTTTCTATTCCAGCATGATTGTTGTCTCAAAGTGGTGGGAAATAACAAGCTTTAGTGATATAATCTCCAGAGTCTGTTGTTTAGTTAGTTGCTTACTTATTTTGAATGCTTCCAGAAATTCACCATACTTATCAATCACTTGATAGATGTCTTCCTCAGACTCAGAATCACCTTCATTCCAGGATGAGGATGCTTCTAAACTGGGACCAATATTTTAACTTGACTTAGATGAAGAGCTAATTGGAGAGTGTATCTTAGATGGTCCAGGCTAATCCTGATAAGATTACTCATATAATCTAGTCATTATCCCAATGTAGGCTTCATATTCATCATCTGAGTATGAGGAGGATGAGTCAGTCTAGCTTTTCTCCTTCTTAGCAATGAAGGTTTTCTCCTTCTTGCCCTTCTTATGTTGGTGATTTTTCTCATCAGCCTCCTTCTTCATACGACATTTAACCACAACATGCTCTGGCTTGCTGTAGCAAAAACAGATAATCTTATTATAAAAATGTTTACTGGATTTTGAGTATTACCTTCCTTCTTTGTAAGGTTTCTTCTTGGTTTTGTAGTTGTCCTCCTTGTGTTGTAAGGAGGAAGAGGGTCTGCTCCTTCACCCCTTCCTCTTCATCAACTTCATGAACTACCTTGAAAACGCAGCAAATTCCTTATCATACATATTGCATTCTGATGTATCTTGATCTGAATCATCAGACTTAGCTGGCCTTCTTGGGAGAGAAGGATTCTTCTCTTTGTTCCTCTTGGAACTATCTGCCTTGAAGGCCACGGTTGATTCTTTGTAATGAGCTTTGCTAGTCTCATCTTCCTCCTTCTTTGCAGACAGCTGCATTTCATATGATAGTAGCTTACCAAAAAGTGTGGATGGTGGAGTATCTGCCAGCTTTTCCACTTCTATAACGGAACATATCTTAGTGTCCCAGTCTCTAGTAAGAGACCTAAGGAACTTATAATTTAGCTCATAGGTACTAAAGACCCGGCCATAGGTCCTTAGCTCATTTACAGTTCTGAAAAAACCTTTCATAGCAGCTAGCTATGGTCTCCTCCTTGATCTGCCTGAAAGCCTCATACTCTTGATTGAGCATAGACTTCCTATCATCTCTAACTTCCTCAGTACCCTCCATATATATCACTAGAGTGTCCCACATTTCCTTTGAGGTTTTGCAGTGCACCAAGTTTTGAAAAGTAGAGTCATCTATGACACTAACTATAATGTTCTATGCGCTCTTATCCATTGCAGCCAGGATGATTTCATCTTTAGTTATTTCTGCATAACTCTTAGGAATATTTATATTTACATCAAGAACAGGCACCTTCAAGGGAATGAATGACCCTTCTTGTACAATAACATAAATCCTAGGGACGGATGCTTCCATAAATGATCTGACCATTTCATTCTAGATTCCAAAATTTTCTTTCCTGCATAGAGGAAGCTTCATAGAACCTAGTTCCTTATGGTTCTCTCCTGAACCCATACTTATCTTTTCTCGGCTACCCTTAGAGATCTACTCAGACTGTTAAGCCTTTCTTGAGCAACCTCCCTTTGATACCACTTGAAAGTCTTTGAATTCAAGGGTAGATAATCACCTAGAGGGAGGGGGTGAAGAGGTTTTTAAGATCTTTATGATTCTCTTTAGGTTCTTTATTCCTTTTAAATGAGTTAGGCTTTGTTGCAAGTGATTAATTTAGCTTTCAAGATATTCACACACAACACACCAGATTTTTATTGTGGTTCCCTAGTATGGGCACATCCACTGTCCCTCCCGTCTTTCTAACAGAATGTTAGACAAGGCACATCTCCAATAACTTGGCTCCTTAGATATTACAACACGATCCCAAATTATCACACAGTCTCCACCAAGACCTACAACACAGGCACACAACCCAACCACTCAGTAATCACCGGATCACCTAACACAGGCACAAATGCCCTGCAATACAGGGTGAGAAAACAGCCCTATCACACAGATCCAAGACTGGATCCGACCACTCAGCCTTTATAATTTATGCTTACAACACAGATCTTAAACAGATCCTACAGAAATTGAATATGATTATTGATTTGACTCAAGGGAAATTAATCTCTGAGTCAATTGCTTCTTGAGCTGAGAGAAATCCTCTGATATTACTGTATCAAATGTTGATCACCGCAGCTAACTCAGAATCCCATCAAATTTCTTAAATTGAAGCTCTTGTCTCTGTAACAATGGCGGGGGAAGACGACGAAGTCTCGCACAACGTTTTCGTAATGAATTGATCCTTTAGAAACTTTTTCGATCCAGATCTTATCTTCTATTTATAATCCCGTCATCTAGAGAGATGATTGACACGTGTCACTGCTTTAATGGCTGATTATATCCTTAGTTTTATAGAATGAGACTGACGGTGACATTAGTGATGAGTTACGGCTCTTCCATGATCATTTGGAATTTGTTGACTTTTGTTGACTTTTCTAACATCATCACTTATGGACTTAGACAATTTCGCAAAATCACTCCAAGCATTTAGTGCGTTGAGTGAACTGGCTTTACTCAATGATTCTGGACTTAGTCAATTCTTCAGCTTATCCAGTTGTTGAGAGCATTGAGTGTATAAGATTCACTCAACTCTTTTTTTCCTTAGCTTGATCTTCAGCCATTTCTACATCCTTGGCGTTGAGAGTGTTGAGTGAACTGGCTTCACTCAACGATTCTAGATTTAGAATAATTTTTAGCTCTTTCTGTAACTATGGCATCAAGAGCATTGAGTGAACTGGCTTCACTCAACGTCTCTATACTTAGCCAAATCTCCTTCTGTCTGAAGGCATTGAGTGTGCTGGCCTCACTCAATGATTTCTGCCTTTGCTTCTGAAATCTGGCATTGAGTGCGTTGAGTGAACTGTCTTCACTCAATGCTTCTGGACTTGGCCAATTTCTCTATTTCCTCTTAGGCTGTATGCATTAGCTTGACTCAAAGCCTTTGGATCTTGGCGTTGAGTGAAATGGCTTCACTCAACTCTTCTGGACTTAGTCGATTTTCTGTCTCCTTTTTCTTTGTCTTTGACGGAAACTACATGGCGTTGAGTGAACAAGCTTCACTCAATGCTTCTAGACTTATCCAATTTTCTGTCTCTTTCTTCTATGTCTTTGACAAAAACAGCATGGCATTGAGTGAACAAACTTCACATAATGTTTTTTTTCCTTAGCTTGATCTTCAGCCCTTTCTACATCATTGGCGTTGAGAGTGTTGAGTGAACTGGCTTCACTCAATGATTCTAGACTTAGAATAATTTTCAGCTCTTTCTATAACCATGGCGTTGAGAGAGTTGAGTGAACCAGCTTCATCAACACCTTTATACTTAGCCAAATCTCCTTCTGTTTGAAGGCGTTGAGTGAGCTGGCCTCACATAACACTTTCTGCCTTTACTTCTGAAATCTGGTGTTGAGTGCATTGAGTGAACTGTCTTCACTCAACACTTTTGGACTTGCCGAAATCTCTATTTCCTCTTAGGCTGTCTGCATTAGCTTGACTTAAATCCTTTTGATCTTGGCATTTAATAAACTGGCTAAACTCAATGCTTCTGGATTTAGTCAGTTTTCTGTCTCCTTTTTCTTTAGCTTTGACGGAAACTTCATCGCGTTGACTGAAAATGCTTCACTCAACGCTTCTAGACTTAATCAATTTTCTGTCTCTTTCTTATATGGCTTTGAAAGATATAGCACAACTTTGAGTGAACAAGTTTCACTCAACTCTTCTGTACTTAACCAATTTTCTGTCTCTTTCTTCTATGGCTTTGACAGAAATAATATGGCGTTGAGTGAACATTCTTCACTCAACGCTTCTGGACTTTGCCGAATTCTCTGACAAATTTGTTGTGGCTTTAACTAAAGCAGCTTGATTCAATGCTTTTGGCTATATGGCATTGAGTGAGTTGACTTCACTCAACGTCTGTGGACTTGGACAATTTTTTTCCTTTCCAACAGTCAAAGCTTTGACTACCAACCTTCTCTTAGCATTGTTAGCTTTATGACGTTGAGTGACTGGATTCACTCAATGCCCATAGACTTAGTCATTTTTCTTCACTGACACTGACTTCTGGTTCATCACGCATTGAGTGAGCTTGCTTCACTCAACGCCTGTGAACCTAGGCAAATTCTTGTTTCTTCAGCAATTGCCTTGATATCTGGCGTTGAGTGAGATTGCTTCACTCAATGCCTGTGGACTTGGGTAATTTCCTACCTTTCCAACTAGATTCTTTGAGTCCACCTGTCAATTTCACTTGACCACCTATCCAATCAATATTACATAGACTAACCTACATAAATGAACTTAAACGTACATCAAATAAAACTATGTGTTTTCTATTGACTTGTTTGACTTCTTACAAATCTAGGACATTTGGATCAATGGACCCAACATCAAGATAATGAGACAAAAAAGAAACATGATTTTATTTTGTTAGAAATTGAATACAAAAATGTTTGATTTCAATGATGCTTGAAATCAAGGTGAATATAAAAATCCTTTTTGATGCTTCACTGGTTCTTCTACCAAGGACTGGCTGGCTATAGCCTATGTTACCCTAGATATGGCTTATAAACTAATTATAGAACTAACCTTGACTTTAATGCTACACACAAGGTGATAAATTTCCCCCGAAGCAACACAAGGACCTAGTCGCCACAAATAAGGCGAATTTCTTATAAAATCCTTCCTCGGAATCCGACGTTCTCCCCGAAACGATTTTTCTTTTCCCATTATAAAAAGATAAAATAAAAGAGATTACAAGATAATAAAAATTAAGTGAGACTCCCCAAGGATTTTTGAAGATTACGATGAAGGCGGTGTGGACGTCGACGTTCTTCATGTGTTCTCCCTTTGTGTTAAATGCGCATTATAGCCCTTCTCCTTCAAAATCTCCTTCGGATCTTCATATTTGCACAATTTCCCTCTCTATCTCTGGAGATGACCCTATCTCCAAAGAATTAGAGTTATAGCTTGGTGGAGGAGGAATCACTGCTTCAGAAGGTGTCACCCTTGAATGCACAATGTTTTCAGCCTTTTATTGAAAAATTGCTATTGTCGGGCGATAGTACCTATTGTAGGCGATTTATCCTCAAGCTGCCAAGTGTCATATGTTGCGATGATGGTGCCAAGTTGAAAGTGGAGATGTTTGTGTCGTGGGGCTATCACACGGTGATATCCACTATCTCCTGGCAATAACTTCGAGTCGTGCGCATCGTGACGATCATACAGGGCATGGTCGTCATGATGCTGACATCATTTTCTATATTTCCTGGCAATAGTGGCTATCGCCAGCAATATCACCTCTTCAATTTTGCTGTATGCACCTTTTGTAGATTGTAGATGACTTCGTCCCCATTCTAGAATGGTGTGGACCATTCTGTAACTCTTCCTGTATTGAAAGTTAAGACTGTTTGAAGTTTAGCTATCAATAATAGTCCTTTTGATGTTTCTAAAATGTACACAGCCTTAGATCACATCCATTACCGTGGTTTTGTCTCCTTATTCAACATGTACAACCTGCACACTATAAAAACATAAAAGATAAGATCAAATACATCATGGTATTTGTTATTCTCAAACCAAGAGATGCAGAACACATGCTCCAACAGTATGTGGTTAACTTCTGCTCTAGTGAAAAAGAATTTTGTCTATTTAATATTGATATAGACAGAAATGCGCTTTGACATAGAAATCTTGGTCATCTTAGCCATGAGTCCATATCCAAACAAGTAAAGAATAATTTGGTTATGGGCTTACCAAAAGTAAGTATATGAAATTGAATCCATGCAGAGCTTGCCAACTAGGAAAACAAACTAAATCATCATTAAAACCAAATTGTAAGAATAATTCACCTAGAATACTCCATTTATTGTATATGGACCTATTTGGTCCAATCTCCACTCAAAGCTTAGGGGGAATTTTTATACCTTAGTAATTGTGGATGATTTTCCCAAGAATCAACATGGTGTTTTTTCTGAGAGCTAAGTCTGACACTTTTTAGATCCTCTCAAGATTCATTAAATAGATTCAATCTAAATTCAACACTCAAATGTCTATGATCAGAAGTGAACATGAAACACAGTTTGAAAACCAATTAATTTGTAGTTTCTATGAGGATGAAGAAATGAGACAAAGCTTTTAAGCTCCTAGAACACCTCAACAAAATGTGGGCAGTTGAAAGGAAAAAATAGAACCTAAATTGAATGAGGAAGGACATTATTGGATGAGTCAAACTTGCCTATATCCTTTTGGGCTAAAGCAGTTAGCACTGTCAACTAAGTTCTGAATAGGAGTCTCATCCACAAGACTAAGCTAAAGACTCCCTATAAGTTATTGAAGGGAAAGACACCAATAGTTTCATACTTTATGATATTTGGTTGTACTTGTTATATCCTAAATAAAAAGAAGAGCCATCTTGTCAAATTTAAAAAGAAGGATGATGATTATATATTTCCAGGATATTCATCATCTAGCAAGCCCTATAAGTGCTATAACAAAAGGACTCTCAAAATAGAAGAGTCCAAGCATGTAGCATTTAATTAAACTAATTTATTGTCCAAGGGGGAGGAAATTTCCACCAAGAACATTATGTAGGAAGAAGTCCCTCCTGTTGTTAAACTAGAGCAACTTTGCTTTAAGGAATATGGAGAAGGATCATCTAAAGAGCACTATCATCAGCTGGAAAGTGTTAAAGCTAACTCTGATGATGAAGTTCCTACTGATCTTGTCACAAGTTGGATTCAAGAACAGGTTGTTGAACCTAAGAATGAGGATGAAGATGATCCAACTAAATAAGAAACACATGAAGATATGACACCTACACTTATTGAAGCTAAAAATGATCCTAAGAGAGCAATTCCCAAGGATTACCCCCAAACCCAAGTAATAAGAGATGTGAACTTAGGGGTAAGAATAAAGAACCAACAATCAACTGAGGATATGCTATAATGCTTCCTTTCCTAATATGAACCCACGAAGTTTAAGGAAACATACAATGATCCCCATTAGATTATTGCAATGCAGGAAGAGCTGGATCAGTTTGAAAGAACTAAGGTATGGACTCTAGTGGAAAGGCTTAGAAATTACCGAATCATTGGAACCAAATGGGTACATAGAAATGAGTTGGATTCTAGAGGAGTAAAGTTTGGTACAAGGCCAAAGTACTTGTTCAAGAGTATATTCAAGAGGAAGTGATAGACTACAACCAAAACTTTGCACCAATTGGCAGATTAGAGGCAATTAGGTTATTCCTTGCCTATGTTGCTCATTAGAAAATTAAGGTATATCAAATGGATGTTAAGAGTGTTTTTCTCAATGATACTCATCAAGAAGAGGTTTATGTGGAGCAACTTCTAGGTTTTGTCAATCCATCTAATCCTTCATACATTTAAAAACTAAATAAAGCACTATAGAGTTTAAAGCAATCTCTAAGGGGTTGGTATGCGACCTTATCTACTTTTCACCTAGAACACTCATTCATAAGAGAAAAGCTGGATAATAGATTATTCATTCGAATACACAAACAACTATTTATTATTCAAATCTATGTGGATGATATTATCTTTGACTCAACAGAACCCAAGACTTTGCTAAATGTTTGCTGACCTAATGCAACCTAAGTTTTAAATGAGTAGTAAGGGGAAGTTATCATTTTTCCTTGGTCTCCAAGTGAAGCAAAGTGTTGAGGGCATCTTTATATCCCAATCAAAATACATAAAAAAATTAATCATAAATTTGGGATTGAAAATGCCTCCACCATGAAAACCCCTATGGATACCAATATTGTAATAGATAGAGATGAATTAGATAAATCCATTAACCAAAAAACATATAGAGAAATCATTAGCTCACTTTTGTATATGACAGCTAGCAAGCCAGATATAATGTTTGTCATATGTATATGTGCCAGATTTCTGGTAGACCCCAATGTTGAAGACAGGAAAGTACTTACTCCAAAATCCGGATCAAGGCATCCCAAGGTTACTGACTCAGCGGTCGGGCTAGACGGCTAAAAGGCTAGGAACATGGAATTGTTAAACAATAAGCAGGACCCTAGGTGCTACGGCAGGAAGATCCCACCACGTACCTGGAAGCTTAGAAGAAGCAACCCATCCACAAAAAAAGGTCAAGCAGGGTACGAGGAAGACAAGCTGGTAAATAAGTCGCGATGACTGAGGACGATAGTCACAATCTCGCAAAAACGTCTCTCTGAAAAAGGTATCGAAAGGCTAAACTGATGTCCAAGAAAAGAGTTTGAGAGATCTCGGCGAGGTTCTAAAGTCCTCCTCCTCATACCCATGTGGTCCAATTTATATGCAAATCCAAAGGGAGGGGTGGGTCTTATTTATATCCCACCCCCACCCCCCACCCCCGGCTACTACGCGACTTCTCTAAAGGAGCTCGCCTAGTTGGCAATCAGCTGGCCTAGTTGCCTACCTGGAGAGTATGCGAGGGGAGCATGTCATACTTACCTAGGACTTTTGCGGCCTTGTGCGTTGACTCTGACCTCTATCTTGACTTAATGACTTTGAATTCTGCTGAACTGGCTCTGAAGGGGCCCACCCTCGACGAATACGGGTTGTACACCCAAAGAATCAAACTTGAGTTCTATAAAAAGAATTCTAAGATATTGATGGCCCTCTTTGCCGCCCGACCTTTGGTTTGATTAGCAATGCGGGGGTCGAGTTTCGCGGAGGGAATGAAAGGAGGCAAGTGCAACTATCATGAGTAGTACAGGATATTCAGGGCGAATATCGAGGTCGTATATTTCCCGGGGCGGGTTGATTATTTCTACTTCTCCCGGAGGGACTATTATCTTACCGAAAATAAAGGTGTCAGATTAATTAACTAACTAGGACAGTTATAAGAAAAGGCTAAAAATAGACTTAGAAAAATTGATGAAGAAATAACGCTCGGTATCAAATCGATTAAGAATAAAATAATTTTAGTTAACTAGAGATCCTACATTTCAAATCAATTAATAGGGCAACTTGGTCGTGGAGGTTCCACAAGCATGAGCTCACCACTGTCTAGGGCTATCGCTAACCTGAACATTAAGACTTTCGACCGAGCTCTCGTTCGGCGAAGGATTTCTCTTAATGTCTGCTTTACGCTAAGAACCATACTATTGGGGGGGGCCCAATCTGGAAGAATTCCGCTCCTACTCTATCGAGGTTTAGTGTGAAAACTCTTTCTACCCGAGGGTGATCAGTCTATACGCACAGCCTCTCGGCTAGCTAGCGTATAAATAAAGTAAATAGAGCCCACACATCGATATGTGGTTCTACGTGTCGTATACCCGGGGTAAACCTTAAGTGCTTTAATTGAGGATAAAAAGAGGACCTTTAATTATTTAAAAAGATTTTTATGTCCCAATGCTCTTTAATACCGAGGTCTAAGAGCGATTAGTCACTCATCAGGATGGGGAAGGCTTATGAGTTTGGTGAGGTGTGAGTTCAAAACAAAGAGCTGAATGGTTAAAAAAATAACATAAAATAACCTAACATTAGAAAGATAAGAACTTACTAATAAAGGAGAACACACGCACCACCAAAGCCATAATAGGGTAAAAAAGCTAGGTTACAAAAGAAGAAAAATAAATTGAAATTGCAAGTCCGACTCAAACGAGTAGGCGGGAAAATTGCAAGTGCTACTCAAGCGAGTAGGTGGGAAATGAAAGCAATAAAGGGCAAGTCCTTGTCAAACGAGTAGGCTGGAAATGAAAGCAATAAAGGGCAAGTCCTACTCAAATGAGTAGGGGTGGAAATGAATGCAATAAAAGTTAACTCATACACACACTCACTTTATATAAATTAAATAAATGCATAAAAGAAAGCAATAAAAAAGAAAAGACTAACTCATACACACACACTCTACATAAAAAAGGAAAAGCAATGAAAACTTAACTCATACACTCACACACACACACATTAAAGAAAAAAAAAGTGATTGAAAAATTAAAATGATCACATTTCTACTCCTAGAATATGCTAAAAATACATAAAAAGAAGAAATAAAAATTAAAGATGGAAAAATTTTTTCACAATAAAAGCAAAATCAAAGTGGTTCAAAAATTAAAACGATTACATATTCATTCTTATAAGATCATAAAAGTGCATAAAAAGTGGATAAAAAGTTTAAAAGAACGAAAAGTTTTACAAGCTAAAAAGTCTAAGTAAAAAGGGATAATAAAATCACTAAAAAAACTAAACCTAAACAAAGCTAAGGGACAAGATAAGAAAAATCTTTCATAACACTAACTAACTATAAGAAAACCTAAATTGAAAAAAAAAAACTAAGTAAAATAAAACTATGAAAACATAAAATTTAAAATTATTCTTATATACACACACACACACTCATTTTAAAGAGAAAAATAAAGATAATAAGGGATAAAAAGAAGAGACAAGTGAGGCACCCAAATGAAATCCATTCCAACATAAGGAGATGGAAAAAATATTTTAATAAGATAAAAGGATTTACAAAAATCTAAAATAAACACTTAAAGAGAGGGGTAGAAAATCTCCTTACATAGAAAGAAAATCTACTTAGGCAGCCCACTAACACCAAAATGGTCCAAAAAAGCTGAACCCTTGGCACTTACAGCAAAGTTCTATTTATTGGCAAAAATTTCAGATTACATGCCATGGTCACGGGCATGACAGGGGGGCGTGTCGGGCTGGCATGCTGGTGAAGCCGAATAGTTAGTGGCGGGATGAATGTGGGGCTTTTATGGAAGTTCCACGTGTTGGTCATGGGCATGTTGAAATGACACAGGCGTGTCGGAGGCGTTGAGTGTTGGGCTTGCTGGCGTTGAGTGATTGACTTGATGACATCGAGTGCTTGATTTGATACAAGACTGTCGCGAAGTATACGGGCGTGTCCACCACGACTTCTCAGATTCACAGCGGCATCATTTTTTCACAAGTGTCAAAGTTACACGACCCGGTCACGGGCGTGACTTGGAGGTCACTGACGTGTACTTATATTTTTCAACTTTTTCCGCAAAACCTTCTAGAAAGGAGAATAAAGGTAAGTTAGAAGGGAATGTACAAAAAGAAACACTTTATTGAACAAAAGTAACTAAAAACAACAAAAATAAACTAAAATGACCAAAATAAAGTACTGAAAAATACGAGTATTTACAACTTATCAAATTCCCCCATAGTTAAGTTTTGTTATTCTCGTGCAAAAGTTAGAGAAATACTTATAAGAAATTAAAAGAAATCCTAAATTTAGTTACCGCTTAAATTAATTAAAAGAGAGATCTAAAGAAACATCAGGGTATAAGTGTTTCTTTTTGTTTAGGAAAATGATTTAAATAGAGGAAAAGTTTTGGCCAAAAAGTGTTCTTGAAGTAGCAAAATAACAAGCATAAATTGTAATCGTTAGCTAACAAAACTATATTGGAATTACAGAAATTTTAGCTTATAAGAGTTTGAAAGAAATAATGCAATTTAAAAATTATATTCTCAAAAAGATTTTATAGTAATTCTAGAATCATTAAATATGGCTCGGGGGTGTGGGGGTGGGGCTGGGGGGTGGGGGGCGGGGGGTTGATTTTTGAAGAGGGCTTTGGTTTAAAGGTGAGTTTTATATATATATATATATATATATATATATATATATATATATATATATATATATATATATATATATATATATATATATATATATATATATATATATATATATATATATATATATATATATATATATATATATATATATATATATATATATATATATATATATATATATATATATATATATATATATATATATATATATTGAAACCTCTATAGAATTTCCTTTGAATGTGGATGTTTAGGAAAATGAAATCTTATTTTTCATAACATGAAATTTTTTTTGAACAACTTTATATAACTTATTGTATATGTATAAGAATAATGAATTTTATTCCCTTACTCCGTAACATATATTCTTTTAAAATATTGAATGTCTATGTTTACGAAACAAAATCTTATTCTCATTGACATAGGTTTTTTAAGGATAAAATTTTATTATGCCAAGTAAGACATGATAAATATGGGAAGATAAGTTTTTTTTAAAGAGAAAACTAGATTTTAATAAAAATATTTTAAGAGCAACGTTGATAAATTGAACGTTCCTATGTTTAAAAAAAACTTGAAGTAGACATAATTGAAGTACAAGGTTGTTTTTTCTAACATAATACACATGCCACTTTTTAGATAAATTATAAGTAGTGTCTAAAACAGGTCCCCTGTCTTACAAAAAAAACATAAAAATCTTTAAAACTTAACCTCAGATATTTAAATCTATTAATCATCAATTAATAAACGAGTAGTAAATAAAAAATTAATAAAATTCGCTTATAAAAAAATCGCAACAAACTTTTGGAGAGCAAAAAGGCTAAGAATGATATATTCCATTTATTTGTTTCATAATGAAATTTTATTTGGGATTTTTAGAGTTATCAACTTTTTTTGTATTTTTTATTTATTATCTTTTTTTGGAATTTGTTTCGTTTATTTCTCTCTTGTTTTGAATTTTTAGAGTTATTATCTCTTTTTTTTAATAGTTTTTGACTTTGAAGTTATTTCTTAATATATACATACTAAAAATACGAAATATATATATATATATATATAGTTTTGAAACTCTTTTTTTTGTTTTCTATATTTTTTTGTTGTTTTTTAAAAAAATTTAAGAAATTATCTACAACAGAGGAAAGAGAGAGAAGTTATTTACAAAGGGGAGAAAGAAAGGAATGGGGGGAAGAGAAAAGGATATTTACAAAAAACAATTACAAAAAAAATATTTATAAAGAATATTTACAAAGAGTATTTAGAAAGTAAAACTAAATATTTTGGGGATTTTTGTTTTATATTTTTTTAATTTTTGATGACAAAACAAAAAACGTTTTTGGAGTTTTCATTTCATAATTTTTTTGTGTTTTGTAATTATTTTCAAAAAAAATTTTGTATTTTTAAATTCTTAGGAGTGCAGAAAATACAATTGCAGAAAACAAAGTACGAAAACACCCTCATACTTAATTCCAACATTGTCTCCAATGTTGCAATATAAGTATGAGGAACAAAAAAAATAAAATGCAATATGTATAACAAAAAGTGGAGGGAAGAAACATCCCTGTAACATGTTCGGCGAGGCCCATTTAGAAACCCTGAGGGTCGATTTGTTTTAGATCTAGCACCTCCTTGCCACTACGGAGGGTTATAGAGCTGATATTTTCCCGAGGGTTAGGCTCGTGTTCCCCGACAGTGCCCCGAGCACATGCTCTGACATCATATGTCCCAGTTTTCCAACTTGTAGTTCTAAACTTTTTAGCGATTTGGTGATGTTCCAGATATTTGACTCATTGGACGCGATGTATCTAGAAAACGTTTCCTCCATCGAAGAGGATTTTTGAAGAGGGGAGGCGGCGGAAATTCGGGCGCAAAAGAGTTAGGAGGGTGTTGCGCGTTGTTCGCATTGCTCCATGAGAAGTTGCGCTGGTTCATCCAACCCATATTATAGTTTTTACTATAAGTGTTGTTGTTGGGGTTGAAGGAGGGTCGACCCGAATACGCCACGTAGTCTACGAACTCTTCGACTACGCTGACGTTAGACGGAATCACCCAAGACAAAGTTGAGGTGGCAGCAGACATCTTCATCACTGTTGGGTTTCTCTATGAGGATGGCACAACACTTGTGTACGCAGCGGAAGAATAAAACATCAAGAAAACCCAAAAGAGATGGGATCGGGCCATAATAGTTGAATCAAGAAGTTAACATACAACTATGCAAAATTACCTCGGTGGCGTTGAGTCACAACTCAACGGAGATGCTCCAAGCTTTGTATTCCTGCTGGTGGCGAGTTGTACGTGGAATAATGTCCACGTCTCTGCAGAAATCCACACGAGCGGGAGAACACCGAACTTTCCGTTGCACGGAAGATCGGGAAGGATGAAGACCGCACCTTGCTTTCCCACGGACTGCTAGGTCCGCGCCAGGGATTGCAACACCAGCGACGATCGCCGGAGAGAAGGAGGTCGACGGAGCGAACACGGCGGCGGCAGGATTCGGGATCGGCGGAACGATCGCGGAACGGAACTCTTCCGTCGATTTTGATTCGATCAGCCAAGGATAGATCTATCCCGAAAAACCGTAAGTATTCTATTTATACCTAAAGTATAAAATAGACTTAGGAGTGTCGCTATCCGCAGACCACCCAAGAATAAGGGTTCCAGAATCGGCGAGAATCACCAACCGATCGGTGAGAATCGATCGTCGAGAATCACTAAGGATCGGCGAGTATCGGCGAGAACCAGTCAGCGAGAATCGGTCGGCGAGAATCACCAGCAGATTCGGCGAGAATCAATCGGCGAGAATGCCCGATGATTCACGTCGAATCGTAGGTTGACGATTCTCGTCGATCGTCGAGAATCACCGACGATACACGTCGAACAGGGTCGACGATTCTCGTCGATCGGTGAGAATCAGAGTACACTACTCAACGATTCTCGTCGATCGGCGAGAATCCGAGCACCAATCCACCAAGGCAACACCTTGCCCAACCCGACTCTCCTTTAAGGCAACACTTTGCCCACAACCCCATTCAGGTCGGTGATTGGTAACCTTTACCAACACAGTCAATCATCCAACTTCTCCACATCTCTTATGTGCGACCCTGCAGGCTCATATCGCGTTGGCAGTGAGATTACATGTTTGACCACTTCTAGATCACAATGGTAACTCCAACAGACTCCCACTTGATCTTGAAAGTATCAAACCAAAAACCTCACAAACAATGAGCGGCATCTAGCAATGCATCATTGCTCCCCGAGCAATAAGAGTTTATAACTCATAAGCCTTTATGACCAATGTATCAGCGTTGTCTTTGTCCCTTTGTCCCTTACATCCAGAAAGAACTAGAGGCATGGACCGTGTCACCCTCGTAATAGCTCAATCCAAGTTTCTTGATCCAGGACGGACTTCCAGAGAATGGTGAGTCCAATATCACATATTGACTCAACCAAGCATGGCCATGCATTTCTCAGTCCAGTTCCATCAAGGGGCCCATGGATGCAACTCCTGTCATATAGGAGGACAAATCTCATATCTGCTCACACACAAACACCCAAATGATTCGTAACATGCCCAACAACCACCCTTATCATCAACCTTTCTCAAGGAAGACTTTAGATGGCATCAAAGCACGCTCTTCCTCACTTGATGAATGCTGTGACTTCAGGTCAAAGGACCACAACACCATTGTCAATTGAGACCTACTCGTGACACGATTGGATGACAATCCACAGAGTAGTCTCAGGTTGGGTCTGTCCAGTACAACTTGTTCACTAACAAGTACCCACGTGATGACTTGATATCACAATATCATGACCTGTGAGAACCGGTCATCAGTCAACGCACGTGCTAGCCTTTATGTACCATCATCACCCTTAGTTTCTATGATGATACTCGACCAGGGACCTTTCAAGAATGAAGCTTCAAATAAATCACAGGCTCTCACATTCAAGTCATGTACTTGATGTCCCATGGAAGCGAACATTCTAAGGGTATCTATTATGTTAACATTTAACTATCATATAGAAAAGCTCATAATAAAAGAACTTGTCATTAATTGTAAGAGAAAAACTAAGTACATTGTTCATAATATGAACAAATAGCCAACAAAATACACATTTACATGCAATCCACAAGATTCTCGCTAGAGTTGATCATTTAGGTATCGTATACCCATCGATCTAGTATGACCATAATGCTTTCTCTGCGCGAGAGGCTTTGTCAGCGGATCCACAATATTTTCCTCAGTCAGCACTCTGCAGATGTTCACATCTCCTCGTTCGACAATCTCACGAATAAGAGGGAACCGCCGAAGTATGTGTTTGGAGCGCTGATGGGATCTAGGTTCCTTAGATTGTGCAATTGCACCATTGTTATCACAGTAGAGAACTACGGGACCAACAATGCTAGGAACTACATCAAGCTCGCCGATGAATTTCCTAATCCATACAGCCTCCTTCTCCGCATTAGCTGCGGCGATATACTCGGCCTCTGTTGTAGAATCAGCAACTGTCTCTTGCTTGGAACTCTTCCAGCTCACAGCTCCTCCATTCAAGGCAAAACACAAAACCTGACTGAGACTTGGAGTCGTCTCTATCAGTTTGGAAGCTAGCATCCGTGTAACCACTTACAACGAGCTCTTCCTCTCCACCATACACCAAGAACACCTCCTTAGTCCTTCTCAAGTACTTCAGGACATTCTTGACTGCAATCCAGTGACACTCACCGGGGTCTGACTGATACCTGCTAGTCATGCTCAAAGCAAAGGAGACGTCGGGTCGAGTACATAACATCGCGTACATGATTGATCCAATTGCCGAAGCATATGGAATCAACTTCATGCGGTCCTTATCTTCATAAGACTTTGGACACTGGTCCTTAGAGAGATTCACACCATGAGACATGGGCAAAAATCCTTTCTTGGACTCAAGCATGTTGAACCGCTTCAACACCTTTTCGATGTACGTACTCTGGGTCAAACCCAGCAACTTCTTCGATCTATCTCTATAGATCTTAATACCGAGTATATAAGTCGCTTCACCCAAATCCTTCATTGAAAAGCAGTTCCCTAGGTTGTTCTTAACAACTTTCAGGGTAGGAATGTCATTCCCAATCAACAGTATGTCATCTACATACAATATCAGGAAGACAACAATGCTCCCACTGATTCGCTTGTAAACACAAGGCTCATCTTCATTCTTAATGAAACCAAACTCTTTGATTTTCTCATCAAAACGAAGATTCCAACTTCGAGAGGCCTGTTTCAGTCCATAGATGGACTTATTCAGCTTGCATATTTTAGTGGCTTCATCTGGGGATACAAAACCCTCGGGTTGTGTCATATACACTTCCTCAAGGAGGTTTCCATTAAGGAAAGCCGTTTTGACATCCATCTGCCAGATCTCGTAGTCATAATACGCAGCAACAGCAAGCAATATCCTTATGGACTTTACCATGGCAACAGGGGAAAAGGTCTCATCATAGTCAATACCATGAATTTGCTTGAAACCCTTAGCCACCAGTCGCCCTTTGAATGTCTGTACATTCCCATCCATGTCGCTCTTCTTCTTGAAGACCCACTTGCACCCTATGGGTCGTACCCCTTCAGGTGGTTCCACCAAGTTCCAAACTTGGTTTGCATACATGGAGTCCATTTCAGATTTCATAGCCTCAAGCCATTTGTCGGAGTCTGGTCCATTCATAGCCTCTTGGTAGGTTGCTGGTTCATCTTCATGATCCATAAGCAACACATTACCTATTTGAGACACGAGAAATCCATATCTCTCAGGCTCAAACCTCGGTCTACCAGATCTACGTAGGACTTGTGTTCCTTGAGCAGGTTCTCTAGCTACAACATCTTGTAGTCCTGTCTCAGAATCCAATTCCGGTTCATTCACTACATGTGGTTCTTGAACTTCTTCAAGCTCTACCTTTTCAGTCTTTCTTGATAAGAACTCTTTCTCCAAGAAGACACCAGTCCTTGCGACAAACACTTTGCCCTCAGACGGTAGGTAAAAGTAATACCCTTTCGTTTCCTTAGGATATCCCACCAGATAACATTTATCGGATTTGGGTTCCAGCTTGTCAGGCATTTGACGTCTCACGTATGCCTCACAGCCCCAAATTTTAATGAATGACATACTAGGACGCTTCCCAGTCCATATCTCATATGGTGTCTTCAGAACCGTTTTCGTTGGAGCGCGATTCAATGTCATTGCAGCAGTCTCTAAAGCAAAACCCCAAAAGGAAACAGGCAAGTCTGCATGACTCATCATCGAACGTACTATGTCTAACAGAGTACGATTTCTCCTCTCAGACACACCATTATGTTGTGGTGTTCTAGGTGGAGTGAGCTGTGATACAATACCACACTCTTTCAGATGATCACAGAACTCATGACTCAGGTATTCGCCACCTCGATCAGATCGGAGTGCTTTAACCCTTTTACCCAACTGGTTTTCTACTTCATTCTTGAACTCTTTGAACTTTTCAAAGGTCTCGAATTTGCACTTCATAAGATACACATATCCGTATCTACTAAAATCATCAGTAAACGTAACAAAGTAGAAATACCCACCTCTAGCCATGGAACTCATGGGTCTGCATACATCACTATGTACAACACCCAAGAGATCCTCAGCCCTCTCAGTATAACCAGTGAAAGGAGTTTTAGTCATCTTGCCTAATAAACAAGATTCGCATCGCTCAAATGATTCATAATCAAATGAGTCCAAAAGTCCATCTCTATGGAGCTTGGATATGTGCTTCTCGTTGATATGGCCCAAACGACAATGCTAGAGAAAAGTAGGGTTCGAGTCATTTGTTCTTAGTCTTTTATTATTTTCAACATTACAGATCAGATGGTCCAAGTTCAAAACATAAAGACCATTAAACAATTGGGCTACACCATAACAAACATCATTCTTAAACATAGAACAACAGTTATTCTTAATTATAAAAGAAAATCCAATCATGTCCAAATATGAAATAGATATAATATTTCTAGTTATGGCTGGAACAAAATAACAATTATCTAGTTCTATTACAAGCCCACTGGGCAAAGAAAGACGGTAAACCCCTACGGCTACAGCAGCAACTCTTGCTCCATTGCCGACGCGGAGGTCCACCTCCCCTTTACTCAGCAATCTTCTCCTTCCCAGTTCCTGCACATTTGTACAAATGTGAGAACCACATCCGGTATCCAATACCCAAGATGAAGGAGCAGAAAGGTTTATCTCTATAACGTGAATATTCGAAGTGGAAGTCATACCACCCTTCATTTTCTGCAGACCTTCAATGTACGAAGGACAGTTACTCCGCCAATGACCAGCCTTGCCACAGTGGTGACATTTCCCTTCCTTCACCGTGCTTTTCTTTTTCATCAGTGCAGAAGATTTGGGCTCAAGATATGACTTAGGTCCCACCTTCGTCTTCTTGGACCCCTTGGCCTTGCCCTTGCCCTTATGCACCATCAGTATGGGGCTGGCAGGCTTGGCCTTCTTCATATTGATTTCGGCAGTTCTCAACATGCCTAGGAGTTCGGGCAGTGTCTTGTCTATTTCATTCATGTTGTAGTTCAAGACGAACTGCTCATAACTGTCCGGTAACTATTGCAGGATCAGATCTGTGGCCAACTCTTGACCAAGAGGAAAACCCAGCCTTTCAAGGTTCTTTATATACCCAATCATCTTGAGTACGTGAGTCCCTACTGAGTCTCGAACTCCCATCTTGCACTGAAACAACGCTTTGTGATGTCGAACCTCTCTTGACGAGCCTGCCCTTGAAACATTTTCTTGAGATGCTCGTCAATCTCCTTGCACCCCATGTTCTCATGTTGCTTCTGAAGCTCAGAGTTCATAGTGGCAAGCATAAGGCATTTGACATCTAAAGCATCGTCAGTATACTTCTTATAAGTATCCTTCTCAGCACGGGAAGAATTCCCGGTCGGCACCTCGGGGGCTTCTTCTTCCAAGACATAGAGCTTTCGCTCTTGCCTGAGAACAATTCTCAGGTTCCTGTACCAGTCCATGTAATTTGTCCCACTGAGCTTATCCTTCTCAAGGATGGCTCTCAGAGACAATGTGAAGTGTGAAACACTTGCCATGGAATTCTACAAGAATTTATGCAGAATAAAATCAGTACCAAAATTTCAAATACAATTTATTTTAATTTGGACTTCAATTAAAACACTCCCACTATTTTATTCGAAATGATAGCCCTCACTAACAATTCGGAGAGTTCATGCGAGCTACTCTCTTAGTGGACAAGATCCGTATTTCACCAACACAATGAGTCAGCTTTGGCTTTCCTCTCACGATGCGGTTATTTAGGTAGGCAACGCTTGCCAATTGCATCCTCATGCAATTCTTGTATGGTTGGTGAATAACTCCTTACTCGCATCCATCATATGGTGCATGCCAACCCTATGCCTCTAGGCACTCAACCTTTGAGGTCACCTAGTTAAGTTGGACCCGATGTCGACAGTGGGATATCACAATTATCCGCTCGCACCCTTATCAAGATAGATTAATGCACATTGCTTTGGCAAGCCCACACTTCATCGATCGAGGCAGGAAGAGTGTCATCCATCGGAAGGCATCCGAACACTTAATATTTGATGAAGGGATTTCAATTATAGGTTAACAGTTAACCATGATCAACATTTGATCAATGTGCACATCCAAAGAAAAACAATTCTTCTAAAACCACATGCATCCCTTATGTGCACATCCTGACACCATCAACATTTGATAGAAGGAAGGGCTAAATCTGAACATCCGGAAACTTCCAAATCCTCAGATTTACATGCATTGGACAAAAGCAAAGACAACTCAACTTAAAGCAGTAGACAAGCTCATCTCCCTATGTTGGATTCAAAATCCAAAACAAAATCGAGGGATGGTTACTGCTAAGGAGAATACAATTTCTAACATTTAGAAATTTCCACGAAATCCCAGACGTTCTTGGCGGGGTACCAAGACTAAATCTAGACATTTAGAACACTTCTAAATCCCTAGGTTTACACGCACTGGAATAACATAACTTCCAATACAACAATCATGGCCGCAACCTCGCTTTGATACCACTGTTGGGTTTCTCTATGAGGATGGCACAACACTTGTGCACGCAGCGGAAGAATAAAACATCAAGAAAACCCAAAAGAGATGGGATCGGGCCATAATAGTTGAATCAAGAAGTTAACATACAACTATGCAAAATTACCTCGGTGGCGTTGAGTCACAACTCAACGGAGATGCTCCAAGCTTTGTATTCCTGCTGGTGGCGAGTTGTACGTGGAATAATGTCCACGTCTCTGCAGAAATCCACACGAGCGGGAGAACACCGAACTTTCCGTTGCACGGAAGATCGAGAAGGATGAAGACCGCACCTTGCTTTCCCACGGACTGCTAGGTCCGCGCCAGGGATTGCAACACCAGCGATGATCGCCGGAGAGAAGGAGGTCAATGGAGCGAACACGGCGGCGGCGGAACACTTCTGTCGGCGGCGGGATTCGGGATCGGCGGAACGATCGCGGAACGGAACTCTTCCGTCGATTTTGATTCGATCAGCCAAGGATAGATCTATCCTGAAAAACCCTAAGTATTCTATTTATACCTAAAGTATAAAATAGACTTAGGAGTGTCGCTATCCGCAGACCACCCAAGAATAAGGGTTCCAGAATCGGCGAGAATCACCAGCCGATCGGTGAGAATCGATCGTCGAGAATCACTAAGGATCGGCGAGTATCAGCTAGGATCGGCGAGAACCAGTCAACGAGAATTGGTCGGCGAGAATCACCAGCAGATTCAGCGAGAATCAATCGGCGAGAATGCCCGATGATTCACGTCGAATCGTAGGTTGACGATTCTCGTCGATCGTCGAGAATCACAGACGATACACGTCGAACAGGGTCGACGATTCTCGTCGATCGGTGAGAACCAGAGTACACTACTCAACGATTCTCGTCGATCGGTGAGAATCCGAGCACCAATCCACCAAGGAAACACCTTGCCCAACCCGACTCTCCTTTAAGGCAACACTTTGCCCACAACCCCAATCAGGTCGGTGATTGGTAACCTTTACCAACACAGTCAATCATCCAACTTATCCACATCTCTTATGTGCGACCCTGCAGGCTCATATCGCGTTGGCAGTGAGATTACATGTTTTACCACTTCTAGATCACAATGGTAACTCCAACAACCACCTGCTTCATCATCTTTCAACTTGAAGGGCTATATGAGCAGTGCCTCACTTTGAAGAGGCAGGCCGCCTACTTGGGACGTCCCCGTGGGATGTTCCACTGGTAGGCGTTCATGGCCATCTCTTCGATAAGAGCTTGGGCATCCACAGGGGTCTTGTTATTCAGAGTACCCCCGACAGTCACGTCAATCATTTGATGTGTCTGATAGTTTAGTCCGTTATAAAAGATTTGGACCTACAGCCATGCTGGAAGAGCGTGGTGCGGACACCTGCGGAGGATTTATTTAAACCTCTCCTAAGTCTAAAATAGAGTCTTAGGGTCATTCTAAACGAATGAAGAAATATCCGCCCGCAACTTTGCAGTTTTTGCGGGCGGAAAATACTTCGTTAAGAACTGTTCCACAAGCTCGGCCCAAGTGGTGATATATCCTCACGGGAGGGAATTCAACCAAGCCTTAGCTTTGGATTTTAAGGAAAAGGGAAATAGGCACAAGCGAATGGCTTCATCTGTGATGTCATTAGTTTTAAAAGTGTCGCAGATTTTTAAAAAACTAGATAAGTGGACGTTTGGGTCCTCATCCGACAGTCCATCAAACTGCATGACATTTTGGATCATTTGAATAACGCTAGATTTTATTTCAAAATTATTGTTCGCTATGGTCGGGCGAATGTTACTAGACCCAGTATCATCAAAATTAGGTCGGGAATAGTAGGACATAGTATGCTTTGCGGCCGCATTTGGGATAAGGTCGGCCATAACTATGACAGAGGGTTCTCCAACTGACTCTTTAAAGTCTAAAAAAGGATTCCAGCGTTGAGATCAAATACGGGTAAGGTATCATTCGATCTCAGGATCAAAATCAAAATTTTTAGACTCGTATGGTTGTCCACAGGTCATACACCCTAAAATATATATTAAATAATTAACTTTTATTTTTTGGGGTTTTAAGTAGTGTTTTCAAGTTTTTTTTCATTTTTAGGAATATAGGTAAAAGTAATAGACTCTTGAATTCAAAATAATAACATGAGATTCCCCGGCAACGGCGCCAAAAACTTGATGGTCCTCCGCGCCACCCAACCTTTGGCTTGACTAGTAATGCGGGGGTCGAGTGTCGTAGAGGGAACGATAGGAGGCAAGTGCGCCCATCGCGAGTAGTACAAGATATTATGTGGGAATATCGAGGTCATATATTTCCCGGGGTGGTTTGAATATTTCTACTCCTCCCGGTGGGACTATTATCTTACCAAAAATAAAGGTTTCAGATTAACTAACTAACTAGGATGGTTATAAGAAATCGCTGAAAATAGACTTTAAAAATTGATGAAGAAATAACGCTCGGTATCGAATCGATTAATAATAAAATAATTTTAGTTAACTAGAGATCCTAGGTTTCAAATCAATTAAAGGGGCAACTTTGTCGTGGATGTTACACAAGCATGAGCTCACCTATTGTTGGAACACCCTATTACTAATTTGGGTCAGGATCACTATGTCTCTAGGAATCTGTGCTTTGACCTTCTGTATAGATTATAGGTCAATTAGAATTGAGTCTAAGGGTTAGAAGGCTAGGATTGGAAGCTGCCCTGAAGACCCAAGTTTTTCTGGAGACCAAGTCCAAATCGTCGAGCTCAGCACGACGTTTCGTCGAACTCCGGTCGACGATCGTCTAGCTCAACTTTGCCAGATCGTCGAGCTCTGGTCGACGATCGCTGAGCTCAACGTCTCAATATCGTCGAGCTCTGGTCGACGATCGCTGAGCTCAACGTCTCAATATCGTCGAACTCCATTCGACGATCGCTGAGCTCAGGTCGACGATTTTGACTCTGCACTGGATCCTTATCTCTGAGCTCAGTTCGACGATCTTTGAGCTCAGATCGACGACTTCTTTGTTGCTTGCATTTTCCAGTTCGCTGAGCTCAGCTCGACGATAGCAGAGCTCAGTTCGACGATTTCAGTTATCTTTCAGAATTCAAATTCAAATCAGATAGAAGTTATTCTGCATTTAATTCAGAAGATCTGCCAGCCATTTTCATTTACTTCTGGAGCAAGTTTCTAGGAATTTTTCAAGGAACAAATCAGTGGACTTTCCTTCAGAACATATTATGCAATTAAGGCTGTAATCAATGCAGACCAACGGCTATCTTTGACAGAGTAATATCCTATTCAGAGACAGAGAATAAAAGAGAATGTTTTTGAATAAAGAAGAAGATTGACAAGAATAGGACACCTCTCAATACACAGAGACTCTGAAAAAAAAAATATTCTGTCAACAAGAATTCAGAAGAACACTCATCAGAGAGATCAAGCTTTCAAAAAATCTTCAGATCTCTTCAGCTCTCAAGTGTTCAAGGCCAACATCATCTCAAGACTCCAGACACTCAACATTTCAGCTTGCTAAAATCATCTTCTGCTGGAGATCTATCTTTGAAGGCCTATCACCCTCAGCAAAGCTCATCTTCCTGAAGATTTCAAGGACTCAGGGGGAGCTTTGACAACATCACTGAATCCACATAGTCTTCTCAGTTGCTTGAGAAAGAGAAGACTGCCATCACTCTCTCACCCCCATTCTGTAAAGGGTTTCTCAAACTCCCTTCAAAAGTTTGAATCTGGTTTTTGAGCACCTTGTCAAAAGCTCATTGGTGGCAAGACACCTGATCAAAAAATCTGATTTGGTTTTTGAGCACCTTATCAAAAGCTCATTGGTGCCCAGGACACCTGATCAACTCATCCTACAGTGGATTCCTACCTAGGGTGGTAGAAGAGTGGATGTACCCAAGTTGGGGAACCACTATAATTCCTTGTGTCATCTGGTTTTGCATGTTTTCTTCTTGTTTCTGCCCTAGATTTTCTTGTGCTTAGTTTCTGCATAGCTTAGTTTTGTGGTTTATTTTATTTCTGCTTCCCTGCTTACACTCATTACAACAATTGTTGTAAAGCTTTGCAAAAGTTTTTCCTTATGTTTTAAAAAGCACCATATACTCTATTCACCCCCCCTCTAGAGTATATCAGATCTAGTTTCCCCTTTCAATTGGTATCAGAGCGAGGTTGGTTAAACATACCATATCTGTTTGGTTGTACAGGCTAACACCTGAACCCCAAAGATCCCAAACTAGATCCTTCTTTTGTTTTCTAGTATTAGATTTAGCTTGCACAAATCATGGCCCAGAACAAAGATTATGCTAGCACCAGACCTCCAGTGTGCAATCTGTCAAAGTTTGCACTTTAGAAAGCAAGGATTAGACTATACATGAACTCTATTGACGAAGATATTTTTAATTCTGTTTTGACAGTGTGCCCAAGACCTCCAGAAAGTACAAGCACAAATGCTGTTCCACCTCCATCAGGAACAGATGCTGACATCAAAAGGTGGAAGGTAGCTGATGCCAAGGCAATGAACATTCTAGCTCAAACAATGTCAGATGACATTTTTCAGAAGGTAGCTGAATGTAATTCAGCCAAGGAGATCTGGGACAAGCTCTCAGAAATAGTTTCAGGATCAGCTGATGAGAGAAAAGACAGAAGATCCCATCTCATCTCCCAATATGAGAACTTCAAGAAGGGAGAAACTGAATCAGTGGGAGACATGTACAACAGACTGAGTCTAATTGTCAGTGAACTGAGGACATTAGACAAAGAGATCTCACTAACAGAACTTAATGACAAGATCCTAATGTGCTTCCCCAGCACTTGGGATTCAAGAATCTGGCCAATTAAAGATGCCAGAAGCCTGAATGAGATCACCACTGAAGCCTTGTTGGGTAAGCTCAAATCCTATGAGCTACTCATCAAGAACAGAGAAGAAGAACAGAAGGCTGCTTCTCCAGCCACAAAAAGGGAGAAGACTATAGCATTCAAGGCAACTGAGGATTTGCCTGAAGAAAAAGGAACAGCTAATGATGAACTTCTCAGCTTGCTGGCCAAAAGATTCTACAAGATGGCCAGAAAGGACTTCAGAAGAAGATCATACAAGGAGCAAGACAAGCCAAGGTATGACAAGTCCATTGGCAACAGCAAAGACATTATTTGCTTTGGTTGCAGGAAACCAGGGCATATGGTTCCTGACTGTCCAGAAAACAAGAACAAGGACAGAAGGGACAGAAAAGAAAGAAGAAAGGAGAAGGACTCCAAAAGGCATGGAAATAGCAAACCTTCCACCAGCAAAAATAAGCACACAAGAAAAGGATTTGTTGCTGAATCCTGGAGTGAGACTGAAGAGGAGTCAGAAGCCTCTTCCAGCTCAAGTGATGATGAGGATGATGCAGAGGAAAAGGAGTTCTGCATGATGGCAATCAATGCCTCACAACACAACTCAGAGGAAGAGGAGTCAGAGTTAGACTCAGAAACTCAACCTGAAGAAGATCAGGTAATCAGTTCTTTTGATTTCACTTCAGAAGATTTCAAACTTGAATTTAAAGCACTATGTTTATACCTGCTAAAGTCTGAGAAAGAGATCATCTCTCTCAGAAGTCAATTATCTGAACAAAATGCTTTAAAATCAGAAAACCTCAAACTCTCTCAGGAGTTGGAAAACCATAGGGAACAGATAGCTTCACTGAAAAGTGAACTCTCTGAGGCCAAGAAGCTTGAAGAATCTCTCAATGGGAGAAGCATCAAGCTGATGGACATCACAAGCACAGTGAACTCAAGATTCAACAGTACACTGGGCTTGGGTGCCTCATCCAGCCAACCTATTGTTCTAACAACCCCTATCAAGTTCATTTCTGATAAGGGAAAGGGAGTTGTAGAGGTTGCCAGGAAAAATTCTGATCTGCCTCAGAAAACCAAAGTCCAGTACAAATCGTCGAACGGAGATCGACGATCGCCGAATGGAGATCGACGATCGCCGAACGCAGCTCGACGATCTCAGGACAAATCGTCGAACGCTGATCGACGATCTCAGCCAAGATCGTCGAACGCTGGTCGACGATCCCATATACCTGACCTCAGCCATAGTCGACCGTCGAACGGAGCTCGACGATCTGACCCAAGATCGTCGAACTCAGCTCCAAGATCGTCGAACAGAGGTCAGAGCTCTGGAAATTTTTTCAATGGCAAGTCAAAATTGAATCCTGAGGGTTCTTCATCCCAAACATTCAACCCTTATACTGAATGGATTTTACCTCCAAGGAGATATCATCCTGAAGGATATAAGAGTCAGCCAGGGATGTCTTTCATTTCTGAATTTAAAGGTTATCAACCTAGGCCCAAGGTAAACTGGGTCAAAAACAAGTAAATTGTTTTATGTGCAGGTGAAGACCTATCCAACATCTAACCAGTAATGGTATTTGGATAGTGGGTGCTCTAAGCACATGACAGGGAACAAGGACAACCTAAATTCCTTTAGAGCCAAGCTTGGACCCAAAGTTATCTTTGGTGACTCCAACTTTGGACAAACTAAAGGATATGGAGAAGTCCAGATTGGTTCTGTAACCTTCAAGAAGGTAGCATATGTGGAAGGACTGAAGCACAATCTAATTAGCATCAGTCAGCTAAGTGATGAAGGCTACCAGGTGACCTTCAGCAAAACCCTATGCAAAATCAAGTCAGAGGACAACACAACTGTGTTGACAGGTAAAAGGAAAGGTAACATCTACCTATTAGATTTTCTTTCAACTACTATAGATATCTGCTTATTCAACTCAGTTTGTAGACCAAATGTGTTATGGCATAAGAGACTAGGACACCTAAACCTTAGAACTATTGCTAGGCTATCCAAGGACAACCTTGTTAGAGGACTACCTTCTGGCCCCTACAAGAAGGAAGGACTCTGCAAGGCTTGTCAATTAGGCAAGCAAACTAAAAACAGTTTTAAGTCACTTAATAAGAGTGATTCACCTAGGATACTGTATCTGTTACACATGGATCTATTTGGACCCATCACAGTACAAAGCCTAGGAGGGAAATCCTACACTTTAGTGATTGTAGATGACTTCTCTAGATTCACTTGGGTGTTCTTTCTAAGGAAGAAGTCTGATAACTTTAAATGTCTGACAGAGTTTCTCAAATGTGTAAAGATTGAGTTCAATACTCGCATTGCCCTGATCAGAAGTTATAATGGGACAGAGTTTGATTCTCTTCTTATGCAAGAGTTCTGCCAGAGTGAAGGGATCAGGCATACTTTCTCAGCTCCTAGAACTCATCAACAAAATGGGGTAGCTGAAAGGAAAAATAGAACCCTTATTGAATCTGTCACTACATTGTTTTCAGATGCTCATCTACCTCTATCCTTTTGGGCAGAGGCAGTGAACACCTCCAACTATGTGCTGAACAGGAGTCTGATACATAAACTGAAGGGAATGACTCCCTATGAATTACTCAAATGGAAGAAACCTAAAGTTGACTATTTCAAAATTTTTGGTTGCATTTGTTATATTCACAATAATGATAAGAAACACCTAGCAAAATTTCAAGCCAAAGCTGATGAAGGAGTGTTTCTGGGATACTCCATGATCAGCAAGGCCTATAGGGTATATAATAAATCATCACTGAAAATTGAGGAATCTGTTCATGTTTCTTTTGATGAAACTAACATGTCTTTCAAGGAGAAGATTTCTTCTACCATAGAACCTTTGCAGGAACACTCTCTAGTTGAAGATATGAACAAGCTACAGGTTGTTCAAGAAGATGAAAGCAGTGAAGATGAAAGCAATGCTCAACATATTGAAGCACAACCTGAAGAGCCAGTTGTTGTACCACAAGAGGAAACAACAACACAGGTTGGTGAACAATCAACACCCCCTGTTGATTTAGTAACATCAAGAGACCATCCAATTACCCAAATAATTGGAGAAATCTCAGCTGGTGTGCAAACCAGAAATCAGGTCAACCAAAACCTGTTGCACACCTGCTTCCTTTCTCAAATTGAACCTCAGTCCATTCAAGATGTAGAGCAAGATCCACACTGGATCATTGCCATGCAAGAGGAGTTGCATCAATTTGAGAGGAACAAAGTATGGGAACTAGTGCCCAAGCCCAAGGATCATTCCATTGTTGGAACAAAATGGGTATTCAGAAACAAACTGGATGATCAAGGAGTAATAATAAGGAACAAGGCAAGGCTAGTTGCCCAAGGATATTCTCAAGAAGAAGGAATTGACTACGACCAGACCTTTGCACCTGTTGCAAGATTAGAAGCCATCAGGATATTCTTAGCTTATGCAGCTCACAAAGGCTTCAAGGTTTATCAAATGGATGTCAAGAGTGCCTTTTTAAATGGAGACATCAAAGAGGAAGTCTATGTTAGACAACCTCCAGGTTTTATCTCTCCAACTCATCCTGATTTTGTTTTTAGATTAAATAAAGCATTATATGGTCTCAAGCAAGCTCCTAGAGCATGGTATGAGACCCTAGCATGCTTTCTTTTGAAAAATGGTTTTATAAGGGGTAGAGTAGACCAAACTCTTTTTATTAGAACCCATAAGTCCCATACCCTACTAGTACAAATTTATGTAGACGATATCATCTTTGGGTCTACTGACTCAAAATTGTGCAGAAGGTTTTCTAACCTAATGCATTCTAAATTTGAGATGAGTAGCATGGGTGAGCTATCCTTCTTCCTAGGATTGCAAGTCAAACAACATGCTGAAGGCATCTTTATTTCTCAAACCAAATATGCTAATGAGCTGGTTAAGAAATTTGGCATGTCTGAGGCATCTTGTATGAAAACACCCATGCCTACCAATGCTGTATTGGATGCTGATGAACATGGGAAATCTGTTGATCAGACAACATATAGAGCAACGATTGGCTCTTTACTGTATCTTACAGCTAGCAGACCAGATATAATGTTTGCTACATGCATATGTGCTAGGTTCCAAGTTAGCCCTAGAGAGTCACACCTCACATTAGTAAAGAGGATTCTTAGGTATGTTAAAAGTTGTCCAAATCTAGGTCTCTGGTATCCAAAAGATTCAGCATTTGAGTTAACTGGATTCTCTGATGCTGAGTATGCTGGATGCAGAATTGACAGGAAAAGCACCAGTGGAACTTGTCAGTTCCTTGGTGATAGACTTGTCTCTTGGTTTTGCAAGAAACAAACTTCTGTGTCAACTTCAACTGCTGAAGCTGAATATATGGCTGCAGGCAGTTGTTGTTCACAAATACTGTGGATTCAAAATCAACTCCTAGACTATGGTTACAACTTAGTGAAGTCAAAAATCTTTTGTGACAATACAAGTGCTATCTCCATAGCTCAAAATCCAGTCCTCCATAGTAGGACAAAACATATAGAGATTAGGCATCATTTCTTAAGGGATAATGTTGAAAAGAATAAAATTGAACTGCAATATATCCCAACTGATTTACAAAGGGGAGATATTTTCACCAAGCCTTTGGATGAAAAGAAACATACTTTCTTCCTAAATCAGTTAGGAATGTTAGATGGAGGAAGTCTTAAATAATACTCAAGATTTTGAAAGCTAAAAATTGACCAACACTAGGCAAAATTTCTGATTTTCCTTAGTATCTAAAATTTCTCTGATCTCTGAACTGCGCTCGACGATTTCCCCAAAGATCGTCGAACGGAGTTCGACGATTTCCTGAATCGTCGAACTGAGTTCAGCGCTCCTTTTGATAGTATGGACTATCACTTCTGGTCAACGATCGTCGAACGGCGCTCGACGATTTTATTCACTGAACGATCGTCGAACGGAGCTCGACGCCTTTCCAGATCGTCGAACGGAGATCGACGATTTTGGAGTCTCTTCAGATTCCTTTAGAAGCCTCGATCGTCGAACTGAGTTCAACGATCTTTTCTTTTCTGCGTCGAACCCTAATATAAAACTCTTTTTTCGTCGTCGTTCTCTCTTGCGCTTTCAATTTCTCTGCAAACTTTTCTTCCCTCCAAGCAGTTCTACACTTGGTCGTTTTGTCTGTTGATTTTTTGCAGGTACCATGGCCGTTTCAGTTGCTGTGCTCGCTGCAATGAAATTTGATGCAGGCTTTGACATCGATCTCGACTCCTTCAACACAACCGATCAAATCTTCCAGGATATTCTCAATTTATTCAAAGATCAGCAACTATCTGCCCTGATGACAACCAGAATCAAACTTGCATCTGATGAAATTAAAGAATGGGTTTACACTGCCCACAACCTTGACAACAATACCATAGTTGGTTCTATTGGTGGCACCCAGGTACCTCTGACCCCAATAGTATTGACAGAGGTTTTTGGTTTAAGGAATGGTGAAGACTCTGCTGACCTTTCTGGAGAAGAATTCTCAGATGTACTTGCCAGGATGGGTCATCCTGAGGGGAACCCTAGCAAGTTGTTTAAGAGGAACCTGTCAGTGGAATACAGGTTTCTAGCTGATGTAGTAGGCAAGGTTCTCTTGGCCAAGCATTCTGCTCATGACACCATCTCCAGATATCAGCTCTGCCTCATGGGAGCTCTGGTGGATAGAAAAAGCTTGAACTGGGGAGAAGTCTTTTTTGATTTGTTGAAGAAAAAGATAAACAAAATATTTGTGAACAATGGAAGAATTCTGGGAGTCTTCCTCCAGGCCAAGTGCCCTTCTCTGCTAGTCTCCTCTGGAGTGCACATCAATGCCTCCAAGAGACTCACCTGTGCCCTTTTTGGGAAATGGGACAGGCATATCTCCAAGCCCAGCAGGCCCTCTTCTTCTGCCCCTTCAGGCACCAGGACTCTAAGAGTCACTCCACCCCAGGCCTCTGCCCCTGCAGAGGACCTGCCTGCTGCTAGTGCTGCTGCTTCTCCTCCTCCAAGCTCAACCCTACCTCCAGCTCCATCCACCACTCTAGCCTCATCCCCCATTACAATTTCCAGCCCATCTCCAACCTCTATTCCATCTCCAGCCACCATCTCATCTCCACCAGCAGTCCACTTTCATCCCTTATTCTCATATCCACCTCCAGATGTCACCTCATCCCCATCCATACCATCCTTCACACTTCTAGATGAATCCTACATGGATGATTCCCCCTCTTCTCCTCCAGACTTCCCCTCCACCTCAACATCCTTCCAAGATCTCCTCCACCATATCCTTGACCAACCATCCTTCACTCCATCCATCTCTATACCCTTGTCCTCCATCTCCACAATTCCCACACCTCAGCCCTCTATCCCTTCACCATCCAGCCCTCCACCTCCAGCTTCCTCAGCCATCCCAATACCCTCTACCTCTGCTCCTCTCATTGAGCATGTAGATCTCCCAGCCCTTGCTGATCAGTTGTATGAGCTCCTTGCACCTAGGCTCTCTCTTCTCATGGAGGCCTCTTTAGCTCCTCTACAACAATCAGTGGCAGCTCTCTCTGACAGGCTTTCCTCTTTCCTTACTCCTCTAGCAGCACCCCCAGCAGTGTGCCTTGATGCACAGGTATCTGCATCCAGGCAGGGGGAGATGCCCTATGAAGCCAGCCTTCATGCTGCTGTTGCTGCTGCTGCTCCTCCTGCTGTTTCTGCTTCTGCTACTGCTGCTAGTTCTGTGTCTGTTTCTGCTGCTGCTGCTACACCAGTACTAGCAATAGACCTAAGGTCTTTGCTATCTACCTTTGATACTGCTTACTTCTGCTGCCTCCCAGAGCCCAATGCTGGCCAGCCCTCTGAAGATCTGTCCAAGGCTCTAGTGCCCTTCTCTTGCTGTGACCCCAAAATCATTTCTGATTTTATTCTGTCAGTAACTACTGCTTCTGATGATGTTGCTGCTGCTGCTGCTGAAGACAAGGCTGTATCTGCCTCTGGAGTTATATCTGCTGCTGAAGAGAATGTTTCTGATATACCCTCATCCCAGGATCTTTTGATGACAGAGGCTGATGATTTTGAGCCTGCTGTAGATGTTATTGTTTCTGAACCTGCTGCTGCCAAAATTCCTGAAATCATCTCTGTTGCTTCTACTGCTACTCCAGTATCTGCTGTTACTTCTGCTGCTTCTGTTGCTCCTCCTGCTTCTGTATATGTTGCCCCATCAGCTGCTGTTAAACTGAAAGAAGATCTGATGAAGAAGATTGATGCCTTGTATGATGCACAAAGTTCTGAATCTGAGGATTATAACACTGCTTCTGATGACTCATCTGCCACAATTGCAAAGAAAAGGAAAGCAAGAAGCAAGGCTTTGAAAGAGTTCCTCCTGCCAAGGTTAGAGATGACAATGATGTTTCATACTATATTCTGCATAATTGCCCAATCACTAGCATTGGATGCAATTCTCTAAGAACCAGTTAAAGGCTATGAAAAGAAGAGGAAGTATGAAAAAGGTCCCACTCAGTTCAAGCACCCTCATCCTCCTCCACCACCTCCACCTGATGCAGGTGCAGGTGGCAGCTCTGCAAGTTCAGGCCCTGCTAGAAGCCAGGCTCCCTACCAACCTCATGCAAGAACATATCAAAGGGAAAGCCAGTCTAGGGGGTCTTACTCTAAAAGGGGAGGATATAGGGGAAACCAAAGAGAAACTCAGGTTTACTCCAAAGGACACTCCAGGCAGCATCCTTACTCTAGGGGAGGACATGTTCCATCTGACACATCTTCTGGTCCTTTTCCCTACAAGCTCAAAGATACTGTGACTGCCAGGACTCCTCAAGATACTACTTCCAACAGGTATGAGCCACCTGTTCCATTTGAGGATCCTGAGAAAAATCCTATGGCTTGGACTGCAAGAATGAAAGAGCTGGCTGCTTTGGATCAGATAAAGAAAGCAAAAGAACAAGGGCTAGACACTTCCAATATCTCTACAATGTCAGAACAAAGGCAGAAGGAATTAGAGAGATATGCTTCAAGCAAGTTCTTTGATGCAGACAGATACATGGAATTGCATCCAGCTGCAGTGGTTCCCAGGACATCAAAGCAAATTTATTTGGGTGCAGCTGATGATACCAGATCAAAACAACAAGCTTTAGATCCTAACAGAGAAATTAAAATGGTAAAAGGCAAAGAAAAGGAATAACTCTGTAAGGTGATAACTCTTGGTTTTTCTGACTGCCCTCTGGATATCATATTTATATATATCTCTGTGATGGTTCTGTAATGTCTAGCTTCTGTTGTTTCTGTATTTTTTTGTATGATGTTGTTTGTTTTTCCTTGTCTGTAAATAGTTTTCCTAACCCAAATAGGGGGAGATTGTTGGAACACCTTATTACTAATTTGGGTCAGGATCACTATGTCTCTAGGAATCTGTGCTTTGACCTTCTGTATAGATTATAGGTCAATTAGAATTGAGTCTAAGGGTTAGAAGGCTAGGATTGGAAGCTGCCCTGAAGACCCAAGTTTTTCTGGAGACCAAGTCCAAATCGTCGAGCTCAACACGACGTTTCGTCGAACTCCGGTCGACGATCGTCTAGCTCAACTTTGCCAGATCGTCGAGCTCTGGTCGACGATCGCTGAGCTCAACGTCTCAATATCGTCGAGCTCTGGTCGACGATCGCTGAGCTCAACGTCTCAATATCGTCGAACTCCATTCGACGATCGCTGAGCTCAGGTCGACGATTTTGACTCTGCACTGGATCCTTATCTCTGAGCTCAGTTCGACGATCTTTGAGCTCAGATCGACGACTTCTTTGCTGCTTGCATTTTCCAGTTCGCTGAGCTCAGCTCGACGATAGCAGAACTCAGTTCGACGATTTCAGTTATCTTTCAGAATTCAAATTCAAATCAGATAGAAGTTATTCTGCATTTAATTCAGAAGATCTGCCAGCCATTTTCATTTACTTCTGGAGCAAGTTTCAAGGAATTTTTCAAGGAACAAATCAGTGGACTTTCCTTCAGAACATATTATGCAATTAAGGCTGTAATCAATGCAGACCAACGGCTATCTTTGACAGAGTAATATCCTATTCAGAGACAGAGAATAAAAGAGAATGTTTTTGAATAAAGAAGAAGATTGACAAGAATAGGACACCTCTCAATACACAGAGACTCTGAAAAAAAAAATATTCTGTCAACAAGAATTCAGAAGAACACTCATCAGAGAGATCAAGCTTTCAAAAATCTTCAGATCTCTTCAGCTCTCAAGTGTTCAAGGCCAACATCATCTCAAGACTCCAGACACTCAACATTTCAACTTGCTGAAATCATCTTCTGCTGGAGATCTATCTTTGAAGGCCTATCACCCTCAGCAAAGCTCATCTTCCTGAAGATTTCAAGGACTCAGGGGGAGCTTTGACAACATCACTGAATCCATATAGTCTTCTCAGTTGCTTGAGAAAGAGAAGATTGCCATCACTCTCTCACCCCCATTCTGTAAAGGGTTTCTCAAACTCCCTTCAAAAGTTTGAATCTGGTTTTTGAGCACCTTGTCAAAAGCTCATTGGTGGCAAGACACCTGATCAAAAAATCTGATTTGGTTTTTGAGCACCTTATCAAAAGCTCATTGGTGCCCAGGACACCTGATCAACTCATCCTGCAGTGGATTCCTACCTAGGGTGGTAGAAGAGTGGATGTACCCAAGTTGGGGAACCACTATAATTCCTTGTGTCATCTGGTTTTGCATGTTTTCTTCTTGTTTCTGGCCTAGATTTTCTTGTGCTTAGTTTCTGCATAGCTTAGTTTTGTGGTTTATTTTATTTCTGCTTCCCTGCTTACACTCATTACAACAATTGTTGTAAAGCTTTGCAAAAGTTTTTCCTTGTGTTTTAAAAAGCACCATATACTCTATTCACCCCCCCTCTAGAGTATATCAGATCTAGTTTCCCCTTTCAATTGGTATCAGAGCGAGGTTGGTTAAACATACCATATCTGTTTGGTTGTACAGGCTAACACCTGAACCCCAAAGATCCCAAACTAGATCCTTCTTTTGTTTTCTAGTATAAGATTTAGCTTGCACAAATCATGGCCCAGAACAAAGATTATGCTAGCACCAGACCTCCAGTGTGCATTCTGTCAAAGTTTGCACTTTGGAAAGTAAGGATTAGACTATACATGAACTCTATTGATGAAGATATTTTTAATTCTGTTTTGACAGTGTGCCCAAGACCTCCAGAAAGTACAAGCACAAATGTTGTTCCACCTCCATCAGGAACAGATGCTGACATCAAAAGGTGGAAGGTAGCTGATGCCAAGGCAATGAACATTCTAGCTCAAATAATGTCAGATGACATTTTTCAGAAGGTAGCTGAATGTAATTCAGCCAAGGAGATCTGGGACAAGCTCTCAGAAATAGTTTCAGGATCAGCTGATGAGAGAAAAGACAGAAGATCCCATCTCATCTCCCAATATGAGAACTTCAAGAAGGGAGAAACTAAATCAGTGGGAGACATGTACAACAGACTGAGTCTAATTGTCAGTGAACTGAGGACATTAGACAAAGAGATCTCACTAACAGAACTTAATGACAAGATCCTAATGTGCTTCCCCAGCACTTGGGATTCAAGAATCTGGCCAATTAAAGATGCCAGAAGCCTGAATGAGATCACCACTGAAGCCTTGTTGGGTAAGCTCAAATCCTATGAGCTACTCATCAAGAACAGAGAAGAAGAACAGAAGGCTGCTTCTCCAGCCACAAAAAGGGAGAAGACTATAGCATTCAAGGCAACTGAGGATTTGCCTGAAGAAAAAGGAACAGCCAATGATGAACTTCTCAGCTTGCTGGCCAAAAGATTCTACAAGATGGCCAGAAAGGACTTCAGAAGAAGATCATACAAGGAGCAAGACAAGCCAAGGTATGACAAGTCCATTGGCAACAGCAAAGACATTATTTGCTTTGGTTGCAGGAAACCAGGGCATATGGTTCCTGACTGTCCAGAAAACAAGAACAAGGACAGAAGGGACAGAAAAGAAAGAAGAAAGGAGAAGGACTCCAAAAGGCATGGAAATAGCAAACCTTCCACCAGCAAAAATAAGCTCACAAGAAAAGGATTTGTTGCTGAATCCTGGAGTGAGACTGAAGAGGAGTCAGAAGCCTCTTCCAGCTCAAGTGATGATGAGGATGATGCAGAGGAAAAGGAGTTCTGCATGATGGCAATCAATGCCTCACAACACAACTCAGAGGAAGAGGAGTCAGAGTCAGACTCAGAAACTCAACCTGAAGAAGATCAGGTAATCAGTTCTTTTGATTTCACTTCAGAAGATTTCAAACTTGAATTTAAAGCACTATGTTTAGACCTGCTAAAGTCTGAGAAAGAGATCATCTCTCTCAGAAGTCAATTATCTGAACAAAATGCTTTAAAATCAGAAAACCTCAAACTCTCTCAGGAGTTGGAAAACCATAGGGAACAGATAGCTTCACTGAAAAGTGAACTCTCTGAGGCCAAGAAGCTTGAAGAATCTCTCAATGGGAGAAGCATCAAGCTGATGGACATCACAAGCACAGTGAACTCAAGATTCAACAGTACACTGGGCTTGGGTGCCTCATCCAGCCAACCTATTGTTCTAACAACCCCTATCAAGTTCATTTCTGACAAGGGAAAGGGAGTTGTAGAGGTTGCCAGGAAAAATTCTGATCTGCCTCAGAAAACCAAAGTCCAGTACAAATCGTCGAACGGAGATCGACGATCGCCGAATGGAGATCGACGATCGCCGAACGCAGCTCGACGATCTCAGGACAAATCGTCGAACGCTGATCAACGATCTCAGCCAAGATCGTCGAACGCTGGTCGACGATCCCATATACCTGACCTCAGCCATAGTCGACCGTCGAACGGAGCTCGACGATCTGACCCAAGATCGTCGAACTCAGCTCCAAGATCGTCGAACAGAGGTCAGAGCTCTGGAAATTTTTTCAATGGCAAGTCAAAATTGAATCCTGAGGGTTCTTCATCCCAAACATTCAACCCTTATACTGAATGGATTTTACCTCCAAGGAGATATCATCCTGAAGGATATAAGAGTCAGCCAGGGATGTCTTTCATTTCTGAATTTAAAGGTTATCAACCTAGGCCCAAGGTAAACTGGGTCAAAAACAAGTAAATTGTTTTATGTGCAGGTGAAGACCTATCCAACATCTAACCAGCAATGGTATTTGGATAGTGGGTGCTCTAAGCACATGACAGGGAACAAGGACAACCTAAATTCCCTTAGAGCCAAGCTTGGACCCAAAGTTATCTTTGGTGACTCCAACTTTGGACAAACTAAAGGATATGGAGAAGTCCAGATTGGTTCTGTAACCTTCAAGAAGGTAGCATATGTGGAAGGACTGAAGCACAATCTAATTAGCATTAGTCAGCTATGTGATGAAGGCTACCAGGTGACCTTCAGCAAAACCCTATGCAAAATCAAGTCAGAGGACAACACAACTGTGTTGACAGGTAAAAGGAAAGGTAACATCTACCTAGTAGATTTTCTTTCAACTACTATAGATATCTGCTTATTCAACTCAGTTTGTAGACCAAATGTGTTATGGCATAAGAGACTAGGACACCTAAACCTTAGAACTATTGCTAGGCTATCCAAGGACAACCTTGTTAGAGGACTACCTTCTGGCCCCTACAAGAAGGAAGGACTCTGCAAGGCTTGTCAATTAGGCAAGCAAACTAAAAACAGTTTTAAGTCACTTAATAAGAGTGATTCACCTAGGATACTGTATCTGTTACACATGGATCTATTTGGACCCATCACAGTACAAAGCTAGGAGGGAAATCCTACACTTTAGTGATTGTAGATGACTTCTCTAGATTCACTTGGGTGTTCTTTCTAAGGAAGAAGTCTGATAACTTTAAATGTCTGACAGAGTTTCTCAAATGTGTAAAGATTGAGTTCAATACTCACATTGGCCTGATCAGAAGTTATAATGGGACAGAGTTTGATTCTCTTCTTATGCAAGAGTTCTGCCAGAGTGAAGGGATCAGGCATACTTTCTCAGCTCCTAGAACTCCTCAACAAAATGGGGTAGCTGAAAGGAAAAATAGAACCCTTATTGAATCTGCCACTACATTGTTGTCAGATGCTCATTTACCTCTATCCTTTTGGGCAGAGGCAGTGAACACCTCCAACTATGTGCTGAACAGGAGTCTGATACATAAACTGAAGGGAAAGACTCCCTATGAATTACTCAAAGGGAAGAAACCTAAAGTTGACTATTTCAAAATTTTTGGTTGCATTTGTTATATTCACAATAATGATAAGAAACACCTAGCAAAATTTCAAGCCAAAGCTGATGAAGGAGTGTTTCTGGGATACTCCATGATCAGCAAGGCCTATAGGGTATATAATAAATCATCACTGAAAATTGAGGAATCTGTTCATGTTTCTTTTGATGAAACTAACATGTCTTTCAAGGAGAAGATTTCTTCTACCATAGAACCTTTGCAGGAACACTCTCTAGTTGAAGATATGAACAAGCTACAGGTTGTTCAAGAAGATGAAAGCAGTGAAGATGAAAGCAATGCTCAACATATTGAAGCACAACCTGAAGAGCCAGTTGTTGTACCACAAGAGGAAACAACAACACAGGTTGGTGAACAATCAACACCCCTGTTGATTTAGTAACATCAAGAGACCATCCAATTACCCAAATAATTGGAGAAATCTCAGCTGGTGTGCAAACCAGAAATCAGGTCAACCAAAACCTGTTGCACACCTGCTTCCTTTCTCAAATTGAACCTCAGTCCATTCAAGATGTAGAGCAAGATCCACACTGGATCATTGCCATGCAAGAGGAGTTGCATCAATTTGAGAGGAACAAAGTATGGGAACTAGTGCCCAAGCCCAAGGATCATTCCATTGTTGGAACAAAATGGGTATTCAGAAACAAACTGGATGATCAAGGAGTAATAATAAGGAACAAGGCAAGGCTAGTTGCCCAAGGATATTCTCAAGAAGAAGGAATTGACTACGACCAGACCTTTGCACCTGTTGCAAGATTAGAAGCCATCAGGATATTCTTAGCTTATGCAGCTCACAAAGGCTTCAAGGTTTATCAAATGGATGTCAAGAGTGCCTTTTTAAATGGAGACATCAAGAGGAAGTCTATGTTAGACAACCTCCAGGTTTTATCTCTCCAACTCATCCTGATTTTGTTTTTAGATTAAATAAAGCATTATATGGTCTCAAGCAAGCTCCTAGAGCATGGTATGAGACCCTAGCATGCTTTCTTTTGAAAAATGGTTTTATAAGGGGTAGAGTAGACCAAACTCTTTTATTAGAACCCATAAGTCCCATACCCTACTAGTACAAATTTATGTAGACGATATCATCTTTGGGTCTACTGACTCAAAATTGTGCAGAAGGTTTTCTAACCTAATGCATTCTAAATTTGAGATGAGTAGCATGGGTGAGCTATCCTTCTTCCTAGGATTGCAAGTCAAACAACATGCTGAAGGCATCTTTATTTCTCAACCAAATATGCTAATGAGCTGGTTAAGAAATTTGGCATGTCTGAGGCATCTTGTATGAAAACACCAATGCCTACCAATGCTGTATTGGATGCTGATGAACATGGGAAACCTGTTGATCAGACAACATATAGAGCAATGATTGGCTCTTTACTGTATCTTACAGCTAGCAGACCAGATATAATGTTTGCTACATGTATATGTGCTAGGTTCCAAGTTAGCCCTAGAGAGTCACACCTCACATTAGTAAAGAGGATTCTTAGGTATGTTAAAAGTTGTCCAAATCTAGGTCTCTGGTATCCAAAAGATTCAGCATTTGAGTTAACTGGATTCTCTGATGCTGATTATGCTGGATGCAGGAATTGACAGGAAAAGCACCAGTGAAACTTGTCAGTTCCTTGGTGTGATAGACTTGTCTCTTGGTTTTGCAAGAAACAAACTTCTGTGTCAACTTCAACTGCTGAAGCTGAATATATGGCTGGCAGGCAGTTGTTGTTCACAAATACTGTGGATTCAAAATCAACTCCTAGACTATGGTTACAACTTAGTGAAGTCAAAATCTTTTGTGACAATACAAGTGCTATCTCCATAGCTCAAAATCCAGTCCTCCATAGTAGGACAAAATATATAGAGATTAGGCATCATTTTTAAGGGATAATGTTGAAAAGAATAAAATTGAACTGCATTTATCCCAACTGATTTACAAAGGGGAGATATTTTCACCAAGCCTTTGGATGAAAAGAAACAAACTTTCTTCTAAATCAGTAGTAGAATGTTAGATGGAGGAAGTCTCAAATAATACTCAAGATTTTGAAAGCTAAAAATTGACCAAACTAGGCAAAATTTCTGATTTTCCTTAGTATCTAAAATTCTCTGATCTCTGAACTGCGCTCGACGATTTCCCCAAAGATCGTCGAACGGAGTTCGACGATTTCCTGAATCGTCGAACTGAGTTCAGCGCTCCTTTTGATAGTATGGACTATCACCTCTGGTCAACGATCGTCGAACGGCGCTCGACGATTTTGTTCACTGAACGATCGTCGAACGGAGCTCGACGCCTTTCCAGATCGTCGAACGGAGATCGACGATTTTGGAGTCTCTTCAGATCCTTTAGAAGCCTCGATCGTCGAACTGAGTTCAACGATCTTTTTCTTTTTCTGCGTCGAACCCTATATATAAAACTCTTTTTTTTCGTCGTCGTTCTCTCTTGCGCTTTCAATTTCTCTGCAAAACTTTTCTTCCCTCCAAGCAGTTCTACACTTGGTCGTTTTGTCTGTTGATTTTTTGCAGGTACCATGGCCGTTTCAGTTGCTGTGCTCGCTGCAATGAAATTTGATGCAGGCTTTGACATCGATCTCGACTCTTCAACACAACCGATCAAATCTTCCAGGATATTCTCAATTTATTCAAAGATCAGCAACTATCTGCCCTGATGACAACCAGAATCAAACTTGCATCTGATGAAATTAAAGAATGGGTTTACACTGCCACAACCTTGACAACAATACCATAGTTGGTTCTATTGGTGGCACCCAGGTACCTCTGACCCAACAGTATTGACAGAGGTTTTTGGTTAAGGAATGGTGAAGATTTGCTGACCTTTCTGGAGAAGAATTCTAGATGTACTTGCCAGGATGGGTCATCCTGAGGGGAACTCTAGCAAGTTGTTTAAGAGGAACCTGTCTGTGGAATACAGGTTTCTAGCTGATGTAGTAGGCAAGGTTCCTCTTGGCCAAGCATTCTGCTCATGACACCATCTCCAGATATCAGCTCTGCCTCATGGAGCTCTGGTGGATAGAAAAAGCTTGAATGGGGGAGAAGTCTTTTTGATTTGTTGAAGAAAAGATAAACACAACATTTGTGAACAATGGAAGAATTCTGGGAGTCTTCCTCCAGGCCAAGTGCCCTTCTCTGCTAGTCTCCTCTGGAGTGCACATCAATGCCTCCAAGAGACTCACCTGTGCCCTTTTTGGGAAATGGGACAGGCATATCTCCAAGCCAGCAGGCCCTCTTCTTCTGCCCCTTCAGGCACCATGACTCTAAGAGTCACTCCACCCCAGGCCTCTGCCCCTGCAGAGGACCTGCTGCTGCTAGTGCTGCTGCTTCTCCTCCTCCAAGCTCAACCCTACTCCAGCTCCATCCACCACTCTAGCCTCATCCCATTACAATTTCCAGCCCATCTCCAACCTCTATTCCATCTCCAGCCACCATCTCATCTCCACCAGCAGACCACTTCCATCCCTTATTCTCATATCCACATCCAGATGTCACCTCATCCCCATCCCTTACCATCCTTCACACTTCTGGATGAATCCTACATGGATGATTCCCCCTCTTCTCCCCAGACTTCCCCTCCACCTCAACATCCTTCCAAGATCTCCTCCACCATATCCTTGACCAACCATCCTTCACTCCATCCATCTCTATACCCTTGTCCTCCATCTCCACAATTCCCACACCTCAGCCCTATATCCTTCACCATCCAGCCCTCCACCTCCAGCTTCCTCAGCCATCCCAATACCCTCTACCTCTGCTCCTCTCATTGAGCATGTAGATCTCCCAGCCCTTGCTGATCAGTTGTATGAGCTCTTTGCACCTAGGCTCTCTCTTCTCATGGAGGCCTCTTTAGCTCCTCTACAACAATCAGTGGCAGCTCTCTGCAGGCTTTCCTCTTTCCTTACTCCTCTAGCAGCACCCCCAGCAGTGTGCCTTGATGCACAGGTATCTGCATCCAGGCAGGGGGAGATGCCCTATGAAGCCAGCTTCATGCTGTGGCTGTGCTGCTGCTGCTCTCCTACTGTTTCTGCTTCTGCTACTGCTGCTGTTCTGTGTATGTTTCTGCTGCTGCTGCTACACCCAGTACTAGCAATAGACTAAGGTCTTGCTATCTACCTTTGATACTGCTTACTTCTGCTGCCTCCCAGAGCACAATGCTGGCCAGCCCTCTGAAGATCTGTCCAAGGCTCTAGTGCCCTTCTCTTGCTGTGACCCCAAAATCATTTCTGATTTTATTCTGTCAGTAACTACTGCTTCTGATGTTGTTGCTGCTGCCGCTGCTGAAGACAGGCTGTGTCTGCTCTGGAGTTATATCTGCTGCTGAAGAGAATGTTTCTGATATACCCTCATCCCAGGATCTTTTGATGACAGAGGCTGTTGATTTTGAGCCTGCTGTAGATGTATTGTTTCTGAACCTGCTGCTGCCAAAATTCTGAATCATCTAGTTGATTCTACTGCTACTCAGTATCTGCTGTTACTTCTGCTGCTTCTGTTGCTCCTCTGCTTCTGTATCTGTTGGCCCCATCACCTGCTGTTAAACTGAAAGAAGATCTGATGAAGAAGATTGATGCCTTGTTGATGCACAAAGTTCTGAATCTGAGGATTATAACACTGCTTCTGATGACTATCTGCCACAATTGCAAAGAAAAGGAAAGCAAGAAGCAAGGCTTTGAAAGAGTTCCTCCTGCCAAGGTTAGAGATGACAATGATGTTCATACTATATTCTGCATATTGCCCAATCACTGAGCATTGGATGCAATTCTCTAAGAACCAGTTTAAAGGCTATGAAAAAGAAGAGGAAGTATGAAAAAGGTCCCACTCAGTTCAAGCAACCTCATCCTCCTCCACCACCTCCACCTGATGCAGGTGGCAGGTGGCAGCTCTGCAAGTTCAGGCCCTGCTAGAAGCCAGGCTCCCTACCAACCTCATGCAAGAAACATATCAAAGGGAAAGCCAGTCTAGGGGGGGGGTCTCTTACTCTAAAAGGGGAGGATATAGGGAAACCAAAGAGAAACTCAGGTTTACTCCAAAGGACACTCCAGGCAGCATCCTTACTCTAGGGGAGGACATGTTCCATCTGACACATCTTCTGGTCCT